>JAWQFJ010030815.1:131800-184300 GCA_034096865.1 Theodoxus fluviatilis | reverse complement strand
AGTTAGGCAGTTGGGCGGTTAGGTAGGCAGGCACGCAGGCAGGCAGGCAGGCAGACGCAAAGACACTTAGAGCGACAGAGGAAGCGTGAATAAGTGTGAATGAGTGTGTTTTGCCCTCCTGTGTACGCGCACGTCCCCGCACTAATGCTGCAAGCGACCCCAGTGCAGCGTCGCCTAATCTCAGGGGAAATCAGCAGCGTTTGCTTGAAAGCAAGGGTATTTTCTGTTTACTTCTCTCTGTGCCTCTTGCCCAGGTCGTTTTTCCTCCACCCTATTTACGTGAATATACCTACACAAAGCCTTTGCCTCGCAGGGACTCAGCATGTTCTCCCCAACAGAGAAAAAGGGCGATGCTTATCTCGAGTCCTGGACGTCAATTATGCGAGATTTTCCAGGCGGCACAAGGTGAATGTCCGACTGGCTGAAGCAGAGGGAAACACCCTCGACCAAGATGCAAGCTACCACTGACGAGTTCCTTCCCTAGCCTGCCCGAGCTTTTCTGGGCAGGGAGCTTGTTACCTCAGCTGTGGCGGAGAGCGGGAGGAAAAAGCCTGGAATTTAATCGCGGCGGAAAGCTTCAAGATGAGGAAGGGAAAACGGCGAAAGATTCCTTCCTTGGCGCGCTCCACAACTGCCGTCATCCGGGGCTCCGGTGATTTACCTGGTAGAGGAGCGATGGGAGTTTTTCCCCAACGCCGATGAGAGGAAGCACACATTGAGCGTGCGCAAAGGTTATCCATTAAGTCGTGCTTCCTCCATCTCCGTGCCGCAGACTGAACGGGAGGAGTCCCCGCCACGTTGCCCCACTGCAGTCATGAGCGGCTTCATCCGGCTCTGAGTTGAATTCAAAGAAAAGCCCCTGATTGACAAAAATCGAGACGCGGTGATTAAAAATCAATGGGGCCTCAAATTTACGTGAACTATTTTTGCTACAGAAAGCATCCTTCTAAAGAGATAAATCACTTCTCTGTGGAATTTTCGTGTGTTAATGCTGCTAGTATTTTTTTACATTTTATTTTAGGCTGACAAATATCTGCAAAGCAAGCACTAAGTTGATGTCTTGGATCCTGAGTCGCATTGACGATGAAACCCACCCACCCCGCACCCCCACGCTATTGACCATAACGATCACGAAGTGGTGATAACATTTTCGATTTCCACCCCAAGGAGTGTGGGTTTTACTAACAAATACAAATTTTGATCTTCAATTTTCACAATGCAGAAAACTCTGATGGTATAGGAAGAAAATTGCACAATCAATGACGCCAGTGCTGCCAGTTGGTTATGGAACAGTTTATCTGAATGAATATAACAGAAAACGTGTTTTGTGCCATGCGGGATTACAACTAACGCGCTGAAAAGCATGCTTGGGATGCTTACTAGTTACTGATTGTTTGCAGATGTTATGCAAAAATGCAAGCAGCGGGTACTTTTGTCCATCTCAGTTTACATGTTGGAACAGCCCTTTGTAATTCTGATCAGATATCTCCAGCAATGACCCAGTCCTTGACGAACCCATCCGGGTGAGAGTTTATGCGGAAGCAAAGCGCAGCAAATGATGGATGAGACTTAGCGCACCAGGCAGTGCGCGGAACACAGACAGGCTTTCTACATAGATGAGAGAAGGAGAGACGTGACAGAAAGCGTGAAAATGCCATCGAGGCGTCAGAACCTAACTCCGTAGTGCATGATCGATTGTTTCTTGGCACAAGGCCAGCAGTTTCTACGCCCTCGTCATTTCCAGTGGTCAGTAATGCCGGCCTAGACGAGGTCCGATCAAAACTGTTGAGGATCCGAGTGTGACAATTGGATGAAGAACTATTCACGTAGGGTTCTCAGCATCCTCTTCCCCTACATTTCAAACGGTAGAGAAAACGTCAGACATGATATGTAGGCGTGGGTTGGATAAAACGAACTTCAGTCAAGTCACGATTCCCGTGCTTGTGGCCACTGCCCATCGCGAATGGCGGGCAGATAACAACGGCGTGTGCATCATCAGGGTCAGGACTGAAGGACACCTGGGAAGCCGTGGACTGGAAATGTCGAGACGCACGCAAGGAGATGCCTCATTACCACTCGATTCTCAGACGGCGCTGTATGGCGTGACGCGACGAGGACAGAGAAATGTCAGAGCCTCCATGTACAACACAACCTCTGCAGCGATGACAGGTCAGCGGGGAGGAGGATGTCTCATCATCGATTTGTTTGGGGGAGGCGGCGCAACCGCCCTGTCACAGTGCGCATCACTTGTATGGAATCTGGCTTCTTTGCAGAAGCTAGGTTATCTGTCTTTGGTGCAACACTGCAGTAACTGGACATCTGCAAGCACCACTGCAGTAACTGGACATCTGCAAGCAACACTGCAGTAACTGGACATCTGCAAGCACCACTGCAGTAACTGGACATCTGCAAGCACCACTGCAGTAACTGGACATCTGCAAGCACCACTGCAGTAACTGGACATCTGCAAGCACCACTGCAGTAACTGGACATCTGCAAGCACCACTGCAGTAACTGGACATCTGCAAGCAACACTGCAGTAACTGGACATCTGCAAGCACCACTGCAGTAACTGGACATCTGCAAGCAACACTGCAGTAACTGGGCATCTGCAAGCAACACTGCAGTAACTGGGCATCTGCAAGCACCACTGCAGTAACTGGACATCTGCAAGCACCACTGCAGTAACTGGACATCTGCAAGCACCACTGCAGTAACTGGACATCTGCAAGCACCACTGCAGTAACTGGACATCTGCAAGCAACACTGCAGTAACTGGACATCTGCAAGCACCACTGCAGTAACTGGACATCTGCAAGCACCACTGCAGTAACTGGACATCTGCAAGCAACACTGCAGTAACTGGACATCTGCAAGCACCACTGCAGTAACTGGACATCTGCAAGCACCACTGCAGTAACTGGACATCTGCAAGCACCACTGCAGTAACTGGACATCTGCAAGCACCACTGCAGTAACTGGACATCTGCAAGATCGAAGAAAATTTGCCTGGACACATGCGTGCAAATAACATAGTTTGTGTTTTTAAATCAATGGTAAATGATGTGCGGAAGATGTAAAATTAGTGCGCCACCTGGCTTGGATGGAGTGCGTAATGGGAGTCATACTTAATGCGTGACGCACAAAGAACCAAGGGCAGGTCAAGTGACAGGCTGCTGTAGGAAGAGCTTACTGATCAACCTCGCTGTCAAATGGAATGCTTGTGTCAAAACAAACGCCATGCGTTGGAAATAACAATGCGGGGATGACGAATGAAGGTGGTTATGAAACGTGAGCTTTCGGTTTGCCGCATTCTTCCTGAGGTAAGCAATGCGAAGTAGCAAGAGTGGAGACAAGATTTGGTGGAGCATTGGGTGGATGGTGAAGATACGATACGGTACGATACCTTTATTGGTAGGCCTCCGTCCCATCCCAAGGGGTAAGCACAAATGCAAGCAAAACAATTCGTGTTGTACAATGCGATTCAGTACATCACATCATTACATTACATTACATTACATACTTACATTACATTACATTACATTACATTACATTACATTACATACTTACATTACATTACATTACGTTACGTTACATTATATTACATTACATTACATACTTACATTACATTACATTACATTACACTACATTACATTACATTACATTACGTTACGTTACATCGCATCGCATCACATCACATCGCATTACATTGCGCTGCATTACACTGCATCCCATTACACTACATTACATTACACTGCATCCCATTACACTACATTACATCCCATTGCTATCATTAATTACTTTGTTCACAGTTTTAGTGAGTCTCTTAATCGTTGGAATGCCTTGTGCAGATATTTGCAAGCACTTCGAATGACAGTTTCGTCCTCAGGTGATAACAAATAATGAAACATTAAACGCTTGTCATGTTTACATAAACTTCATATCTATCCTTGCCGGAGATCATAGAGAGCAGGGCATTCCAACAGGATGTGTTTCTCATCTTCATAGTTTTCTGTGCTTACTAGGCAGATAAAACCATCATCGCTGGCCTCGAGTTGGTATCGTTTCGCGTGTGTGGACAACTCACTGACTCCCAAGCGGAATCGAGTAAAAGTATCTCTGTGCATTTTCCTATCAATTAGAAATAGATACTTTTCTGTACATCTGGTTGTCTCACACGATTGGTAAACACATGATCTTCTGCTTTGAGACAGTGGACGTCCATTTTCCATCATGCTCCTCCTGGTGGTGAAAATCGGAGAGGGAAAGGACGAGGAGAAGAGACAGTTTAATGGGAAGAAAATCCCAAAAGGAAACACAGGATGAAGAAAAGGTAGAGTACTGTAAGAGGAAGTCGAACCCGCAGAACTTGAGGCGACGCTGGGGTGATGAACGCTTTATTTCCGCCAAGCTAGCACACCGAAAATAAAAGAAAGGACACTAACACCCTTGCCTTACGGAGATTCTCTATCGGCTAAACCCCAACGTGAATTCCGAGTTCAGATCTACCTGTACGCGTCGTGAATCCGTTGAACAGCGGGACATCGGTCGCCATCACTGTTCCTACAGCCTCAGGACGACTCCACGGGCACCGCGACAGTCCTGTGAAGCACTGGGCGAATACTCTCGAGTCGGCGAATGATTCCTTTCAGTGATGTACCGCTCGACCAAGCTTTCCCGTTAGTCCAGAGATTCAATCTCCATTTTTCAACTGCTTTAGTCTCCCGTCACTCTCTGACGTCCCACAACTGATGACGTAACGTCCGCGCAACTCCAAAAGAATTATCAAGTCCTACTAGGCGTGTCTGTTTACAAGGCCGCATCTCCTCCCCTACAGGGAGCCACGCATCTCCTCCCCTACAGGGAGCCAGGCATCTCCTCTCCTACAGGGAGCCACGCATCTCCTCTCCTACAGGGAGCCACGCATCTCCTCTCCTACAGGGAGCCAGGCATCTCCTCTCCTACAGGGAGCCACGCATCTCCTCTCCTACAGGGAGCCACGCATCTCCTCCCCTACAGGGAGCCACGCATCTCCTCTCCTACAGGGAGCCAGGCATCTCCTCTCCTACAGGGAGCCACGCATCTCCTCCCCTACAGGGAGCCACGCATCTCCTCTCCTACAGGGCGCCACGCATCTCCTCTCCTACAGGGAGCCACGCATCTCCTCTCCTACAGGGCGCCACGCATCTCCTCCCCTACAGGGAGCCACGCATCTCCTCTCCTACAGGGCGCCACGCATCTCCTCTCCTACAGGGAGCCACGCATCTCCTCTCCTACAGGGAGCCAGGCATCTCCTCTCCTACAGGGAGCCAGGCATCTCCTCTCCTACAGGGCGCCACGCATCTCCTCTCCTACAGGGAGCCAGGCATCTCCTCTCCTACAGGGCGCCACGCATCTCCTCTCCTACAGGGAGCCAGGCATCTCCTCTCCTACAGGGAGCCAGGCATCTCCTCTCCTACAGGGCGCCAGGCATCTCCTCTCCTACAGGGAGCCAGGCATCTCCTCTCCTACAGGGAGCCAGGCATCTCCTCTCCTACAGGGCGCCAGGCATCTCCTCTCCTACAGGGAGCCAGGCATCTCCTCTCCTACAGGGAGCCAGGCATCTCCTCTCCTACAGGGCGCCAGGCATCTCCTCTCCTACAGGGAGCCACGCATCTCCTCTCCTACAGGGAGCCACGCATCTCCTCCCCTACAGGGAGCCACGCATCTCCTCTCCTACAGGGCGCCACGCATCTCCTCTCCTACAGGGAGCCACGCATCTCCTCCCCTACAGGGAGCCACGCATCTCCTCTCCTACAGGGAGCCACGCATCTCCTCTCCTACAGGGAGCCACGCATCTCCTCCCCTACAGGGAGCCACGCATCTCCTCTCCTACAGGGAGCCACGCATCTCCTCTCCTACAGGGCGCCACGCATCTCCTCTCCTACAGGGAGCCACGCATCTCCTCTCCTACAGGGAGCCACGCATCTCCTCTCCTACAGGGAGCCACGCATCTCCTCTCCTACAGGGAGCCACGCATCTCCTCTCCTACAGGGAGCCACGCATCTCCTCTCCTACAGGGAGCCACGCATCTCCTCTCCTACAGGGAGCCACGCATCTCCTCTCCTACAGGGAGCCACGCATCTCCTCTCCTACAGGGAGCCACGCATCTCCTCTCCTACAGGGAGCCACGCATCTCCTCTCCTACAGGGAGCCACGCATCTCCTCTCCTACAGGGAGCCACGCATCTCCTCTCCTACAGGGAGCCACGCATCTCCTCTCCTACAGGGAGCCACGCATCTCCTCTCCTACAGGGAGCCACGCATCTCCTCTCCTACAGGGAGCCACGCATCTCCTCTCCTACAGGGAGCCACGCATCTCCTCTCCTACAGGGAGCCACGCATCTCCTCTCCTACAGGGAGCCACGCATCTCCTCTCCTACAGGGAGCCACGCATCTCCTCTCCTACAGGGAGCCACGCATCTCCTCTCCTACAGGGAGCCACGCATCTCCTCTCCTACAGGGAGCCACGCATCTCCTCTCCTACAGGGAGCCACGCATCTCCTCTCCTACAGGGAGCCACGCATCTCCTCTCCTACAGGGAGCCACGCATCTCCTCTCCTACAGGGAGCCACGCATCTCCTCTCCTACAGGGAGCCACGCATCTCCTCTCCTACAGGGAGCCACGCATCTCCTCTCCTACAGGGAGCCACGCATCTCCTCTCCTACAGGGAGCCACGCATCTCCTCTCCTACAGGGAGCCACGCATCTCCTCTCCTACAGGGAGCCACGCATCTCCTCTCCTACAGGGAGCCACGCATCTCCTCTCCTACAGGGAGCCACGCATCTCCTCTCCTACAGGGAGCCACGCATCTCCTCTCCTACAGGGAGCCACGCATCTCCTCTCCTACAGGGAGCCACGCATCTCCTCTCCTACAGGGAGCCACGCATCTCCTCTCCTACAGGGAGCCACGCATCTCCTCTCCTACAGGGAGCCACGCATCTCCTCTCCTACAGGGAGCCACGCATCTCCTCTCCTACAGGGAGCCACGCATCTCCTCTCCTACAGGGAGCCACGCATCTCCTCTCCTACAGGGAGCCACGCATCTCCTCTCCTACAGGGAGCCACGCATCTCCTCTCCTACAGGGAGCCACGCATCTCCTCTCCTACAGGGAGCCACGCATCTCCTCTCCTACAGGGAGCCACGCATCTCCTCTCCTACAGGGAGCCACGCATCTCCTCTCCTACAGGGAGCCACGCATCTCCTCTCCTACAGGGAGCCACGCATCTCCTCTCCTACAGGGAGCCACGCATCTCCTCTCCTACAGGGCGCCAGGCTCCTCTACAGTACGATAGAGCACTAGTCTTCCAAGATAAGAGAAGGCGGGAGAAGGCAAAGCGATGAAGGTGAAAGTCATAGATTATAGAGACCACGGGCGGGATTTGGGGATGGGGATGGGAGAGGTGATGGCAAAGGCAGGTAGGAAAATTGGGGGCTTAATGGGAATGTGGACTGACCGAACGGAGCGGGGGAAAGAGTGGGGGGAGAGGAGAAGAATAGAGCGAATAAAGTGGTTAAGAAGTAATATAAATGCACAGGGTTGGAGACAGAATGGCAGACAACATGGAACACAAGGAAACAGACGGGATGGGAAGGAAACGCGTGCGAGAAAGCGAGAGCCCTCAGCTACGATTCACTTAGGACAGTGACGGATACAAGTGGCTTTCCAAGCGACTCCCCACCCCCACCCCATCATCCCCACCCCCACCTCACCATCCCCACCCCACCCCTTTTCAAACAATGTACTTACTTAACTCTTCACTCACGATCATATGAGCTACGGCTGCGTACTTACCTCTTATACTTTCAGGATAGACTGGGTGACGAGGGAAGAGACCTATGACAGCTAGAAAAGACCAGCAAAACTAAATTGGGATTTGGTCATCAGGGCACGTAAGACCGAAACAGGGCCACTGATGCAGGGCAAGAGACAAGAGAAGACAACACGGACCTGGTAACGCAGCTGGTAGAGCAGTTCGGGCGGTAATCGGAAGGTCGCTGGTTCAGTCCCAGCCTGTGGTGTAAAAAAAATTTCCGTCTGTACCTCGTAAAGCTTTAGTTCGGTATGTTAAAAGTTACAAAACAACTTACCAAGGCTTATTTCATGAGAGAGTCGAATGGCCCTGTAAGACTGGAGGTGGGGGTGAAGACAGGGATGCGGAAGGGGCGGGGGAGGAGGAGGGTGACTTTAATAAGACGAAGGAAGGAGACCAGCCCATTTTAGTATGTTTACACACTATAACAATTTCGCTCTTTTCGCACACCTGGGCACAGCAGCAGTAGAAGGAAGGTAGGTGGAGTTCGAAGCCAGCCTCTCTGTCGCCCTCAACAGAGCGTGATGTTGGGCAACATCCACCAACAAGGTCACTGGCGCCTTTCCCAGTCTCGTGACGACTTTGCTGAAACCAGGGCGATGTATTGCAGAGATGAACTGCAGGATGGCACGATCTGTGAAACGTGTTCATATTCGTCAAGACGCATTTACTAATTGTTTACGCCACCAGTTTGACTCTACAGTTCACTGGCTGTCTCACAACACTCCCCCGTTATTGTACATGTCTTCTCCGTGCCTGATGAGAGAGCCCAGCCTCCCTGTGCCACGCCACAGTATGGATCGTTTGTCTTGCTTCGTCTCCTCAAACACTTGTCGATCGATAGCTATTCAGAGCAAAAAAGAATGTCATTGTCTTGCTTGCCCTTTCATCTCTTCAACACGACTGGTTTTCCGGGGTAACTTAATAAAACGTTTTTTTCGTAGCCCTTTAGTTTGTGGGATTTTCTCAGCTGCGTCCGTCAAAGCGACGATTTTGTGCTTCATATCGCACGTGCCTCTCTCGGTTTGGCACACAATCTCGAGAGAATCGCTAGGGCTAGGCGTTGCCTACGTTCCTCACTCATAAGGACTCACTCGCCGTGAAGGCGGTAGGCCCTCGATGCTTCCCGCTGCAGAGACCCGGATGAGCCAAAATGGCGGAGACTGTGCCAATTGGGATGCCGCTGATAGACGGCAGTGCCTGTAATGTGCTTCTCAGGATCCGACAATGGAAAAGTGTACGTGCACGGAAGTATTTGCTGTTCGAGTGTTCATTTGTGTAGAGGAGTAATTGTATAGGTTATATCTGGACCTACACTGCCGAAAAGTTTTTTTTATCGCTTACAGACACCCAACACCGTAAACGTTGGCTCTATGAATCTTGAATTAATCGAAATGAATCGAGGCCTAACATTCTCTACAAAATTGTCTACAGTTGAACTCGGGTAGGTTTTTTTCGTTGAAAAAGTTCCCGTGCCATTCGATATGACACCATGGGGGTGTATGAGGTGCTCAAGGAGGGGTAGTACCTCTGGTGGAGGGACACGTCGTGCTCTCTATGGGAGTAGTTCGTCCACCCTTGGTCCCCCCTTGTCACCCAGCTCTCACCAGTGGCTCCTAGAAACTGTAGCGTGCGCAGTGGCCACACCCCGGGCAACAGCTTCGACTGGCTGGCTAAACCTGGTGAGGGTAGCCGACGGGTCTCGAACCCTCGGTGATCTAGGTATGTCAACCTAAGCACGTGAAGACTGGATTCGGCAGACTGAGCGGAGGAACCACTAGATGGTCAACGGTCAAGAAGGCGATTCCCAGCAAAGCGTTGTGGAGCGCTAAGGGCATGACAAGACACATAGGACATCATGGCCATCCACTGCACCCGTTTCTGTCTCCAGCCGTCTCGACTCTGTCCTGCCACTGGATCAAGATGGTCTCGGGCGAGAGAGTGAGGTCGACGAACTGCGCAACTCTTTCTCACTTAAATCCAAATCATCGCGCAAGTCACTTTTGTCATCCATCCCATCCCATCATTCAGCGGTGGAGTCCGGCAGCCCCCTGGGCGACTGAGCGGCCCTCTTCAGGAATGCACTGCTCACCTCCATGGCAAGAGGAAGGGGCTAGAAAAGGTGCCCTAAACATTGCCTGCTCCAGCCTTCCCTAGCCAGCTCACCGCGGCTGGAGGGGACCCTATACCAGCGGTCGAATCACAAAGAAGACTGAAGTCCTCCATCAGCCTGCGCCTGGAAACCCCTACGTTGAGCCCAACATCACTGTCAACGGCCAGAGACTAAACACAGTGAACCGTTTCAAATACCTAGGCAGCACACTGTCTCAGAATGCTACCATCGATGACGAAGTAAACATTAGAATTGCCAGAGCCAGCTCCACTTTTGGCAGGTTATATCCAAATGTCTGGAACAGAAGAGGCATTACCACTCAGACCAAGCTGAAAGTATACAGGGCAGTGGTGCTCCCCACACTGCTATATGCATGTGAAACGTGGACTGTCTATCAACGCCATGCTAGAAAACTGAACCACTTTCACACAACAAGCCTCAGGAAGATCCTCGGCATAAAGTGGCAGGACAAAATTCCAGACACAGTGGTACTGACCAAAGCAGGTCTCCCCAGCATCTTCACCCTCCTGATGCAGTCACAGCTTCGCTGGGCAGGGCACGTAGTCCGGATGCCAGACGAGACTCTTCTATGGCGAGCTACAGCATGGCCAGCGGTCCCACGGTGGGCAAAAGAAGCGCTTCAAAGACACTCTGAAAGCTTCACTGAAAGCTTTTGCCATCAATCCAGACACGTGGGAACGAGCTGCAATGGACCGATCCACCTGGCGCTCTTCCATCCACCAAGGTGCCAAGACATGCGAGGCAAATAGGATCACTGCCGCAGAAAAGAAGAGGCAAGCCCGATAGGCCCGTGCTGTCAACCCCCCTGGGGACGTCCCACTTGTCCTATGTCTCCTCTGTTCCCGAACCTTCCGTGCCAGGATCGGCCTCGTTAGCCATCTGCGCACACACAGACAGAGCCAGTCCCAGCAACCCCCCGGATGACTAGAGTGGTCCTCGCCGACTCGACGGACGAACAACATGGTGTGTTCTATCAAGTGAAAAATTGATGTGATATCTGTATCGTCAGTTATTTCGTCTATCGGCAACTTCTTCACCGACTCTGGCGCCAGGACGCAGCCATTTTCTTCCGCCTTGCCAGTTGATGATTGGCCATTTTTCTAGCTGTAGGAGCGTCTCGCTCGCCCTCCACTAGCCATCGAGGGAGAATCTCGAGATTTTGGGCATAACAACGCGCCCGAAGTCTGCGCGAGGGCTGCGGTGACTCGTGTAATTACTGACCTCCGCAATCCGTGACCCCGCACAACGGGGAGAGTGACATTTTGCCCCAAGCAAACTGGAGCTAGAAACACCTCAGCCTAGCAGGTAGGGGCCTCGGTGTTGATTTTGATATATTTATAGACATAAGGGCTTCGTGGCCGAGTGGTTAGCACGCTGGACATGCGGCTAGTGTGTGCGGCTTTCGGAGCTGCGCGGATTCTAGAGTTGCATCCTTGAGCAAGGTGCCTTGCTTACATTGCTTCTCTCCACCCAGGTCTAAAACGGGTACCTGTGAAGGCAGAGCTGGAAAATTGTACACGCTAACTTTGGCGCATTCAACCGCAGCCTGGTCGCATGCTCCCCAGGGAGTAAAAATGGTGTTGGAGGGATAAAAAGAGGTTGCCCGATGATCAGGGGGTAAATAATATGGAATAGGTTTTGAAATTCACTCAAAGGGGAGAGATACTTCGATAGTTCATTTTTAAAGTCCTAATTTCAGTGAACTTTCCGACCCCCCCCCCAAAAAAAAAAAAAAAAAAATCATTCCCAAGGATGCTTGATTGAATTGAATACAATTTTGAGCCAAACACCCCGACTCAAAAACAGTTTTCGCCATATCAAAGGGCATGAATTTTTTTAGAAATGCTGCTTGACTTGAAATGGACGGACGGCTCGACATGACCAATTGCGTGGTGTGAGGGGACTTCCCTGTATGAACCACAGACAATTCCGTGACGACGCGTCATCAGTGAGGATGGACAGCACTGAATGGGTTGATGGACGGGTAGATGGACAGGAGAATGGATGGGTGAGTAGATGGATGGGCGGATGGACGGACGGACGGACGGGTGGGTGGGTGGACGGACGGACGGACAGGCGGGTGGATGGATAGATGGGTGGGTGGGTGGGTGGTTGGGTGAGTGGATGGACGGACGGACGGATGGATAGATGGACGGATGGATGGATGGATGAATGGATGGATGAACGGACGGATGGACGGACGGACGGATGGACGGACGGACGGACGGACGGATGGATGGATGGGTGGATGGATGGATGGATGGATGGATAGATGGATGGATGGATGGATGGATGGATGGATGGATGGATGGGTGGATAGATGGATGGATGATAGATGAAGTTTTATGGCCCATCACCCTTTGCAGGCTGTATGGGGCCATTAAGCACGAAAGTGACAAGAATGTTTTAGAGTAAGAACAAATCAAATCACAATGTCCCTATTAATTTACTCTTACGAATCGCGTGGGAAAAGGCGGTGGGTCTATTGTGACCCCCAACTCACAGGGAGTCACGGTGGGTCTATTGTGACCCCCAACTCTGGGTCTATTGTGACCCCCAACTCTGGGTCTATTGTGACCCCCAACTCTGGGTCTATTGTGACCCCCAACTCTGGGTCTATTGTGACCCCCAACTCTGGGTCTATTGTGACCCCCAACTCTGGGTCTATTGTGACCCCCAACTCTGGGTCTATTGTGACCCCCAACTCTGGGTCTATTGTGACCCCCAACTCTGGGTCTATTGTGACCCCCAACTCTGGGTCTATTGTGACCCCCAACTCTGGGTCTATTGTGACCCCCAACTCTGGGTCTATTGTGACCCCCAACTCTGGGTCTATTGTGACCCCCAACTCACAGGGAGCCTGACGAAAGGGACAAAGAAGCATGTTTTTCGTTGGTGAGATTTTTACACATACATCGGGCAGGGTTGACGAATGTTTTTAGTATAGAAGTCCAGCGCATTTTTACACATACATCGGGCAGGGTTGACGAATGTTTTTAGTATAGAAGTCCAGCGCATTTTTACACATACATCGGGCAGGGTTGACGAATGTTTTTAGTATAGAAGTCCAGCGCATTTTTACACATACATCGGCCAGGGTTGACGAATGTTTTTAGTATAGAAGTCCAGCGCATTTGTACACATACATCGGCCAGGGTTGACGAATGTTTTTAGTATAGAAGTCCAGCGCATTTTTACACATACATCGGGCAGGGTTGACGAATGTTTTTAGTATAGAAGTCCAGCGCATTTTTACACATACATCGGGCAGGGTTGACGAATGTTCTTTAGTATAGAAGTCCAGCGCATTTTTACACATACATCGGGCAGGGTTGACGAATGTTTTTAGTATAGAAGTCCAGCGCGTTTTTACACATACATCGGGCAGGGTTGACGAATGTTCTTTAGTATAGAAGTCCAGCGCATTTTTACACATACATCGGGCAGGGTTGACGAATGTTCTTTAGTATAGAAGTCCAGCGCATTTTTACACATACATCGGGCAGGGTTGACGATGGTTCTTTAGTATAGAAGTCCAGCGCATTTTTACACATACATCGGGCAGGGTTGACGAATGTTTTTAGTATAGAAGTCCAGCGCATTTTTACACATACATCGGGCAGGGTTGACGAATGTTTTTAGTATAGAAGTCCAGCGCATTTTTACACATACATCGGGCAGGGTTGACGAATGTTTTTAGTATAGAAGTCCAGCGCATTTTTACACATACATCGGGCAGGGTTGACGAATGTTTTTAGTATAGAAGTCCAGCGCATTTTTACACATACATCGGGCAGGGTTGACGAATGTTTTTAGTATAGAAGTCCAGCGCATTTTTACACATACATCGGGCAGGGTTGACGAATGTTCTTTAGTATAGAAGTCCAGCGCATTTTTACACATACATCGGGCAGGGTTGACGAATGTTTTTAGTATAGAAGTCCAGCGCATTTTTACACATACATCGGGCAGGGTTGACGAATGTTTTTAGTATAGAAGTCCAGCGCATTTTTACACATACATCGGGCAGGGTTGACGAATGTTCTTTAGTATAGAAGTCCAGCGCATTTTTACACATACATCGGGCAGGGTTGACGAATGTTTTTAGTATAGAAGTCCAGCGCATTTTTACACATACATCGGGCAGGGTTGACGAATGTTTTTAGTATAGAAGTCCAGCGCATTTTTACACATACATCGGGCAGGGTTGACGAATGTTCTTTAGTATAGAAGTCCAGCGCATTTTTACACATACATCGGGCAGGGTTGACGAATGTTTTTAGTATAGAAGTCCAGCGCATTTTTACACATACATCGGGCAGGGTTGACGAATGTTTTTAGTATAGAAGTCCAGCGCATTTTTACACATACATCGGGCAGGGTTGACGAATGTTTTTAGTATAGAAGTCCAGCGCATTTTTACACATACATCGGGCAGGGTTGACGAATGTTTTTAGTATAGAAGTCCAGCGCATTTTTACACATACATCGGGCAGGGTTGACGAATGTTTTTAGTATAGAAGTCCAGCGCATTTTTACACATACATCGGGCAGGGTTGACGAATGTTTTTAGTATAGAAGTCCAGCGCATTTTTACACATACATCGGGCAGGGTTGACGAATGTTTTTAGTATAGAAGTCCAGCGCATTTTTACACATACATCGGGCAGGGTTGACGAATGTTTTTAGTATAGAAGTCCAGCGCATTTTTACACATACATCGGGCAGGGTTGACGAATGTTTTTAGTATAGAAGTCCAGCGCATTTTTACACATACATCGGGCAGGGTTGACGAATGTTCTTTAGTATAGAAGTCCAGCGCATTTTTACACATACATCGGGCAGGGTTGACGAATGTTCTTTAGTATAGAAGTCCAGCGCATTTTTACACATACATCGGGCAGGGTTGACGAATGTTTTTAGTATAGAAGTCCAGCGCATTTTTACACATACATCGGGCAGGGTTGACGAATGTTTTTAGTATAGAAGTCCAGCGCATTTTTACACATACATCGGGCAGGGTTGACGAATGTTTTTAGTATAGAAGTCCAGCGCATTTTTACACATACATCGGGCAGGGTTGACGAATGTTTTTAGTATAGAAGTCCAGCGCATTTTTACACATACATCGGGCAGGGTTGACGAATGTTTTTAGTATAGAAGTCCAGCGCATTTTTACACATACATCGGGCAGGGTTGACGAATGTTTTTAGTATAGAAGTCCAGCGCATTTTTACACATACATCGGGCAGGGTTGACGAATGTTTTTAGTATAGAAGTCCAGCGCATTTTTACACATACATCGGGCAGGGTTGACGAATGTTTTTAGTATAGAAGTCCAGCGCATTTTTACACATACATCGGGCAGGGTTGACGAATGTTCTTTAGTATAGAAGTCCAGCGCATTTTTACACATACATCGGGCAGGGTTGACGAATGTTTTTAGTATAGAAGTCCAGCGCATTTTTACACATACATCGGGCAGGGTTGACGAATGTTTTTAGTATAGAAGTCCAGCGCATTTTTACACATACATCGGGCAGGGTTGACGAATGTTTTTAGTATAGAAGTCCAGCGCATTTTTACACATACATCGGGCAGGGTTGACGAATGTTTTTAGTATAGAAGTCCAGCGCATTTTTACACATACATCGGGCAGGGTTGACGAATGTTTTTAGTATAGAAGTCCAGCGCATTTTTACACATACATCGGGCAGGGTTGACGAATGTTTTTAGTATAGAAGTCCAGCGCATTTTTACACATACATCGGGCAGGGTTGACGAATGTTTTTAGTATAGAAGTCCAGCGCATTTTTACACATACATCGGGCAGGGTTGACGAATGTTTTTAGTATAGAAGTCCAGCGCATTTTTACACATACATCGGGCAGGGTTGACGAATGTTTTTAGTATAGAAGTCCAGCGCATTTTTACACATACATCGGGCAGGGTTGACGAATGTTCTTTAGTATAGAAGTCCAGCGCATTTTTACACATACATCGGGCAGGGTTGACGAATGTTTTTAGTATAGAAGTCCAGCGCATTTTTACACATACATCGGGCAGGGTTGACGAATGTTTTTAGTATAGAAGTCCAGCGCATTTTTACACATACATCGGGCAGGGTTGACGAATGTTCTTTAGTATAGAAGTCCAGCGCATTTTTACACATACATCGGGCAGGGTTGACGAATGTTCTTTAGTATAGAAGTCCAGCGCATTTTTACACATACATCGGGCAGGGTTGACGAATGTTTTTAGTATAGAAGTCCAGCGCATTTTTACACATACATCGGGCAGGGTTGACGAATGTTTTTAGTATAGAAGTCCAGCGCATTTTTACACATACATCGGGCAGGGTTGACGAATGTTTTTAGTATAGAAGTCCAGCGCATTTTTACACATACATCGGGCAGGGTTGACGAATGTTTTTAGTATAGAAGTCCAGCGCATTTTTACACATACATCGGGCAGGGTTGACGAATGTTTTTAGTATAGAAGTCCAGCGCATTTTTACACATACATCGGCCAGGGTTGACGAATGTTTTTAGTATAGAAGTCCAGCGCATTTTTACACATACATCGGGCAGGGTTGACGAATGTTTTTAGTATAGAAGTCCAGCGCATTTTTACACATACATCGGGCAGGGTTGACGAATGTTTTTAGTATAGAAGTCCAGCGCATTTTTACACATACATCGGGCAGGGTTGACGAATGTTTTTAGTATAGAAGTCCAGCGCATTTTTACACATACATCGGGCAGGGTTGACGAATGTTTTTAGTATAGAAGTCCAGCGCATTTTTACACATACATCGGGCAGGGTTGACGAATGTTTTTAGTATAGAAGTCCAGCGCGTTTTTACACATACATCGGGCAGGGTTGACGAATGTTCTTTAGTATAGAAGTCCAGCGCATTTTTACACATACATCGGGCAGGGTTGACGAATGTTTTTAGTATAGAAGTCCAGCGCATTTTTACACATACATCGGGCAGGGTTGACGAATGTTTTTAGTATAGAAGTCCAGCGCATTTTTACACATACATCGGGCAGGGTTGACGAATGTTCTTTAGTATAGAAGTCCAGCGCATTTTTACACATACATCGGGCAGGGTTGACGAATGTTCTTTAGTATAGAAGTCCAGCGCATTTTTACACATACATCGGGCAGGGTTGACGAATGTTTTTAGTATAGAAGTCCAGCGCGTTTTTACACATACATCGGGCAGGGTTGACGAATGTTTTTAGTATAGAAGTCCAGCGCATTTTTACACATACATCGGGCAGGGTTGACGATTGTTTTTAGTATAGAAGTCCAGCGCATTTTTACACATACATCGGGCAGGGTTGACGAATGTTTTTAGTATAGAAGTCCAGCGCATTTTTACACATACATCGGGCAGGGTTGACGAATGTTTTTAGTATAGAAGTCCAGCGCATTTTTACACATACATCGGCCAGGGTTGACGAATGTTTTTAGTATAGAAGTCCAGCGCATTTGTACACATACATCGGCCAGGGTTGACGAATGTTTTTAGTATAGAAGTCCAGCGCATTTTTACACATACATCGGGCAGGGTTGACGAATGTTTTTAGTATAGAAGTCCAGCGCGTTTTTACACATACATCGGGCAGGGTTGACGAATGTTCTTTAGTATAGAAGTCCAGCGCATTTTTACACATACATCGGGCAGGGTTGACGAATGTTTTTAGTATAGAAGTCCAGCGCATTTTTACACATACATCGGGCAGGGTTGACGATTGTTTTTAGTATAGAAGTCCAGCGCATTTTTACACATACATCGGGCAGGGTTGACGAATGTTTTTAGTATAGAAGTCCAGCGCATTTTTACACATACATCGGGCAGGGTTGACGAATGTTTTTAGTATAGAAGTCCAGCGCATTTTTACACATACATCGGGCAGGGTTGACGAATGTTTTTAGTATAGAAGTCCAGCGCATTTTTACACATACATCGGGCAGGGTTGACGAATGTTTTTAGTATAGAAGTCCAGCGCATTTTTACACATACATCGGGCAGGGTTGACGAATGTTTTTAGTATAGAAGTCCAGCGCATTTTTACACATACATCGGGCAGGGTTGACGAATGTTTTTAGTATAGAAGTCCAGCGCATTTTTACACATACATCGGGCAGGGTTGACGAATGTTTTTAGTATAGAAGTCCAGCGCGTTTTTACACATACATCGGGCAGGGTTGACGAATGTTCTTTAGTATAGAAGTCCAGCGCATTTTTACACATACATCGGGCAGGGTTGACGAATGTTCTTTAGTATAGAAGTCCAGCGCATTTTAATACATTTCCTTGTTTGTGTAGCCACTATAGAAAATTCCCAGTTTTTGTTTTGGAATCCGTCCTACCAATTCTAGTGCACATAAGCTGATTGAGCTCGTTTTGAATATAAAGTAAAACATTTAATTAAAACATGCGGTATATGGATGAATGTGCTAAATAAGTGTATATCTCTCACAATCACATTACCTGGTATTTCTCTTTCCGAATTGTATGGTTACTTTTTCCATTCAGTCTCTTTAAGTTTTCAATTTCTGCTAAATACCAAGAGCATGGTTCTATTTTCAAATCAACAACTCGCTGGAAAACGCGAACAGAGGGACTGCCGCCTATTTACGGACGGCTGGTGGCAATCCCGATCTCTGACGCTGCAAACTCACCGCCACACAGTGGACGCACGCCGGCGTCAGGCAGTGAGGCAGTCAGGCAGTCAGGCAGTCAGGCAGTCAGACGGTCAAGCAGTCAGGTAGTCAGACGGTCAAGCAGTCAGGCAGTCAGACGGTCAAGCAGTCAGGCAGTTAGACGGTCAAGCAGTCAGGCAGTCAGGCAGTCAGGCAGTCAGACGGTCAAGCAGTCAGGCAGTTAGGCAGTTAGACGGTCAAGCAGTCAGGCAGTCAGGTAGTCAGACGGTCAAGCAGTTAGGCAGTTAGGCAGTCAGGCAGTCAGACGGTCAAGCAGTTAGACGGTCAGGCAGTCAGGTGAAGTGCAGGGTGTCTCCACATTAGAGGAGATGTCTCACTGTGGCTCAGCCACCCTGCCCACCCCCCAGCTTAGCGTGGTAGCAAAGATTATAGGTTACACAAAGATAGCTCATGCCGAGCTTTTGCTCTTCAAAGTTACAAGACGCCAAACCGAGCGGATGGTAGTAGGAGTGAATCAAGGAAAGTGTACTCACACCACTTAGTGACAAGACGGCGAAGAAAGCTGCCTGCTGATTGGAGGATTCTATTCAGGGAACCAATCAGAGGACTGCTTACGTGTAGATATGGCGTATATGTCTACTCTTTGGGCAATTCAATGGCGGCAGCTCTCTCCAGTTCGCGCAGAAAAAGCTATATTTTGGGATACTAGAAACCCATCCGAAGAAAATGTAAGCCATGAACAGCATTAATTTATCAAAGCTGTATGTTGAATGCATCAAAATGTATTGAAAGGTCCTACTTTTTAACAATCGAATGCAGGTCACAGGGCAACGCTTGATCCATCCGCTTGGGGCGCAACGTGTCTCGATCCTCACGACAATGCGCTAATGAACTATCTTTGTGTAACCTATAATCTTTGGTGGTAGTGTGTGGGAGTCAGACCGAGAAAAGCTGTCTTCAGCTAGAAATAACCCCTGGACGTGCCTTCGCAACTGACCGCCATCCCAGAGGCGTGAGGAAGGGGTGCTGTCTGGCAGTACACCACAACCTACCCTGCACCGCTTGCCGCCAGCAGCCAAAGAACGTGACTTGAGGGCTGACAGAAGCCAGGGTTTAATTGGCTGCTTTCTATGATGATGTCAAAACTGTTTCAGTTCCTGCGGAATTATCACGTCTTTGAATCCTGAAGAAATTGCGTCCTATACCTTGAACACCTATATAATGCATATTTATATTTATAAAACCCAAAGTTATCCCAAGAAGTCTGAGAGTTAACAAACCCTCACACATTCAGCCCACACCATCAGTGTATAATAGGGTGGACACGGAAGAATGGCTTTTCCAATTTCAACAGAGGGAAAATAATACTGTCCTTGTTTCGAGAACAATTCATGCAAACGCATAGCATTATATTTTTGTTTCTCATTAAGTGAATGCTGAACAAATATCAAACATCAACGCTCTAAAGTCAAGAAATATTTGATTTATGCACAAATCCACCCAGGATTTTGGTAGAATTACTCCTTTAAAAAAGGCAGCATGGCAATTCCATTTAGAAATGTATCAATGCGAAAAAATGCACACTCGCTTGCGCACACATATAAGCGAGCTTGCAAAATGAGAGAGAGAGAGAGAGAGAGAGAGAGAGAGAGAGAGAGAGAGAGAGAGAGAGAGGGAGGGAGGGAGGGAGGGAGGGAGGGAGAGAGAAAGGAGCATACACACAGACGTAAACGCTGACATACAAACAGGTGACCGGGCACAGAGAAAACAGAGAGACAGAACGAAACAGAGAGAGCGACAGAGAACGAAACAGAGAGAGAGACAGAGACATAGAACGAAACAGAGAGAGCGACAGAGACATAGAACGAAACAGAGAGAGCGACAGAGACATAGAACGAAACAGAGAGAGCGACATAAACAGAGAACGAAACAGAGAGGGCGACAGAGACAGAGAACGAAACAGAGAGGGCGACAGAGACATAGAACGAAACAGAGAGGGCGACAGAGACAGAGAACGAAACAGAGAGGGCGACAGAGACATAGAACGAAACAGAGAGAGCGACAGAGACATAGAACGAAACAGAGAGGGCGACAGAGAACGAACCAGAGAGGGCGACCGAGACATAGAACGAAACAGAGAGGGCGACAGAGACATAGAACGAACCAGAGAGGGTGGCAGAGACAGGCTGTCAAAACAGTAGCCTAATGAAGTAATTTCGTTCGCCGAGAAGATTATTTATTGTCAGAGAAGAATAACCCTCCTCGGACACCATGAGTGTATTGTCATTGAAGAAATATACGCAGTTGAGATGTGGTCTCTACAAATCGCAACCATTGATTGTTCCATAAGAAATTATAACACCCGAGTAGACTACCTTTTTGCAAAGATGTTAACAGTCATCGGGATTACAGTCATTGAAATAGTTACTGCGAAACACAGTTTTACACTGGAGAAAGCAGCAGAAGTCTTCAGCACGGTTTACGGCAAATTACTTTGACGTGTTGCTACTGTGTTCCTACCCACGATGGAAAATGTCCAAAATGTTGTGATATAATTGTCATCAAAGAGTGTGCCAGACTGGCACTGTTTTCCTTGATCTTAACATGCATTGCTTCAATGACGCATGAAAGTGGCAGGTGGTGTTCCAGTTACTACACGGTGGCAAGATTGCCGACTGTGACTATGCGGAGTTTTTTATCCACTAAACTGAAAACCTATCATGATAATAGGTTGCTGATTATTTCATTTTCACAATATGACCTCTAGCTTGCTTCGTTAAAAGTTAGAACTGCACGTAAAGGCATATGACGAGAAGCACAGAGACAGAAATCTTGGAGAGACATTGAAAGAGTAAGTGCGTGCGAGCTAGAGAGCAAGAGAGAGAGACAGAGAAAGAGAGAGAGAGAGAGAGAGAGAGAGAGAGTTACAGAGAGAAACAGAGAGAGAGATAGAAACAGACACATATAGAGATATAGACAGAGAGAGATACAGAGACACACAGTGAGAGATAGAGACAGACAGAAAGAAACAAAGAGAGACGAGGGAGAGACGAGGGAGAGAAGACAGAGAAAGAAACAAAGAGAGACGAGGGAGAGACGAGAGAGAGAGAGAGAGAGAGAGAGACAGAGACAGAGAGAGAGAGAGGGAGAGAGAGAGAGAGAGAGAGAGAGAGAGAGAGAGAGAGAGAGAGAGAGTAGCAATGTACAAGAACGCTCCATGACGGCTATGCTATGACTTAAGCTCCTGCCGAGAAAGAATGTGCTGGGATGTCAGTCTTTAGATAACATCTCAGTAAATGCTCTTTAAATTTTTATGACGTTCGGGAAAGTTCTCTATGGCTCAAAGGTGCTATACTGAACCAGATTCAGATATAAAAAGCCAATGCCTGTTCCACACACACACACACACACACACACACACACACACACACACACACACACACACACACACACACACACACAAACGATACACGAGAAGAGGAAAAAGTCGAGTCGTGGACTCAAACTTCTCCTTGGAATCCGGGTTCAAATCTTACCTACTCCAGACGTGAACTTTTTGGGCGTCATTGGCATGATAGTGGGGTGTTATCGACGGGGCAGAGATGTACAATCATTTCTACAATTATTCCTGCCACGGTTGTTGTTCCTATCACCACCACCACCATTACATCCACTATTCTTACTACTACTACCACTACCACTACAACCACCACCACTGCTACTACTACTGCCGCTGCTGTTGTTGCTACTGTTACTTCAAATACTGCTTATCCCCCACCCACCCCTTGCAACAAGTACTGCTACTGTACTAATTCTTCTATGTCTTCTTCTTCTTCTTCTTCTTCTTCTTCTTCTTCTTCTTCTTCTTCTTCTTCTTCTTCCTCTTCCTCTTCCTCTTCTTCTTCTTCTTCTTCTTCTTCTTCTTCTTCTTCTTCTTCTTCTTCTTCTTCTTCTTCTTCTTCTTCTTCTTCTTCTTCTTCTTTTTCTGCTGCTGCTGCTGCTGCTGCTGCTGCTGCTGCTGCTGCTGCTGCTGCTACTACTACTACTACTACTACTACTAGCACAACTATTACTACTTCTTCCTCTAGACGGCGGCCACCACCACCATCACGACCACCACCGCCACCAATGCCACAACCAACACTATTGCTATTCAATTCTGTTCAGTTCAATCCAAATCGTTTCAATTCAGATCAATTACTTTATTTACCAAGGGTCTACACGTGATAAAATAAATGTTCATCTTCCAATGGTTCGCCAAATAAAAACATTATGAAATATTAAGACGAATGAAACTCTCTCTCTCTCTCTCTCTCTCTCTCTCTCTCTCTCTCGCTCTCTCTCTCTCTCAAAGGACAGTATCCAAACTCCTGGAGGCAGTCGATGATTCTGCCAATATTTAAGAAGGATGATCCAGGTATATCTGATAAATATAGGGGTATATCCATTTCTAGCATCCTTAGTAAGGTCTTTGCGTCTATTTTGACGGATAGGCTGACTTCTTGGGCGGAAACTAACGATGTGATTGTGGAGGAACAGGCTGGGTTTCGGAGAGGTTACTCCACAGTGGATTACATGTCTGTTCTTCATTCAATTATTCAGCGTTATTGAGGGAGAAAGAGAAAAGTGTATGTCGCTTTCGTTGATTTTTAAAAGGCGTTTGATACTGTCAATCGTGCTGCACTTTGGGACATGCTGTATTCGTACGGGATACGAGGGATGATGTTGAAAATGCTTCAGGCAATATATTCGCAGGTGATATGTAGGGTTAGATGTAATGGTTCCTACTCGGATCCTTTTGAATGTACTTCGGGGTTGAAACAGGGCTGCAAAATGTCTCCGATAATTTATTCTCTCTTAGTTAATTATGTAGCTAAAATGGTGATTGAGAATGGAATACATGGCATCCAGATAAGACCGGATAACATTGTTTACTTGTTAATGTATGCCGATGATATTGCACTCATTTCCGACACTGTTGTGGGTCTGCAGAATCAACTAAATTACCTGAAAAGAGGTGCTGACGCTATTGGACTCTCTATAAATCGAGAGAAGACTAAAGTAATGGTGTTCAGATATGGTGGCTATGTAGCGGAACATTAAAGATGGTTCTTGGGTGATGCAATGCTGGAAGTGGTGCTGGAATATAGGTACCTGGAATCCTTGTTCACCACAAGGTTATCCAGCAATTTCCTTCAACGAGACCTTGTGCAGAGGGCGAAAGCTAGTGCAACCATGGTTACTAGATGTATTAGAAAACTACAATGCCTGTCACCAAATGCATTTTATACAATGTTGGACGCCCAAGTCCTCAGTGTGTTGCTGTATTCTTCAGAGGTATGGGGGTTGTGCAACTGTAATGCAATTGAAACTGTACATCTGGAAGCACTGAAGAGATTTCTTAATTTGCCCATCAAGGTACCAAATCTAATCGTATATGGGGCAACTGGTAGATACCCTCTCTATGTAAATGGCATCATCCGCTCAGTGAGGTACTGGTTAAGGTTACTCCGCATTAAACCCGCTCGATACCCGCTTATGGTCTACAGAATGCAGATAAACTCATACCAAGAGAACTGGGCACACCGTATTAAGGATTTGTTATACAAATATGGTTTTGAGCGCTTTTGGGTTAGCCAATCTGTGATCAATGAAAGGGAATTTATCAGAGAACTGAAGAGGAGCATTATCTGTGAATTTAGTAATGACTGGGCACAAGCGTTGTTAGGGAGTGCAAGATATTCCTTTTATAGACAGATAAAGTTCAGCTGGGGAAGAGAGGAGTATTTTCGTGCACTTGATAAAAAGCCTTTTCGAGATGTGTACATACAATTCTGCTCTAGATTCAGTGAATTACACCCTCACAATTTTCGCTACAACCGAGACTCTCCAGACGCTCTGTATGTTTGTCCAGCTTGTAATGAGGAATTTGAGTGTGAATTTCATATGCTGTATGTATGTCCAGTTTATGAAGAAATCATGCAAAAATACTTATACAACGTTACCGGATTCAGTAATGTCGAAAAGTTATTTTCTTCCAACGACCATTATATGATCAGATCAACCGCCATATATTTGTATTATGCCTTAAAGAGAAGACGTGAAGCACTGGAAATTTTAACTGCCGATGACGTAAACATGTAATCATTGTGAAAAGCCGGAGGCCTAACAAATAAACCAGTTCGTTCGTTCTCTCTCTCTCTCTCTCTCTCTCTCTCTCTCTCTCTCTCTCTCTCTCTCCCTCTCTCTCTCTCCGAGTATGGGCCTAAAACAAGGGTGTAAAATCAGCCCGATCCTGTTGTCTTATCTGATTAATTCCCTAGCTGATAACGTTGCATCCAATAGCAAGCACGAAATTCAGTTGGCATCTAAAACTCCTGATCTGAGTGCACTCCTCTTCACGGACAGTATTGCTCGTATTTCTGACACGGCAGTAGGCCTTCAGAACCTGCTCAATCTCTTAAAAAGACTGCCGATAAATTGGGTCTTATAGTTAATGTGGGAAATACAAATGTGGTAAGGGGACACTTAGCTAGACGTGAAAATTGGTTCCTTGGTGGTACACAGCTTCAAGTTGTAAGTAAATATAAATACCTCGGTAATGTATTCTCCACGAAACGATGCTAATGTAATACAGACTGACATTGCATGTATAGCTAAGACTGCACTTACGATGTTGGTGAAGGCTTTGAGAAAACTTGTGCGTGTGACTCCTCAAGTCTTCTTTAAATTATTTGACGCCAAAATCCAACCTATGTTATATGGGGCTGAGATGGGAACAGGGAATTGTAAGATTGCTGAAAGTCCATCTTATGCTATCAAGAAAGTGTTTAATGTCTCACCCAGAACTCCACATGATATGGTTATGGTGAAACAGGGAGATGTATGAAAATACTCGTGTACGTGTTATCAAGTAGTGGCTTAGAATCCTAAAATGGGAGAAAATAGGCTGCCTCTTAGAGGGTGTAACGTGATGCTGTCTACATCCAACTACATGATAAACTGGATGTCCAAAGTTAAGAGCATTTTGATTTATTGTGACATGGAGAGAGTTTGGTGGGATCAGCGAGTAAATGATGAATGTACGTTTCTCAAAACTCGAAGGGAGTGACCGATACATACGTTTTATGAGAACTGAATGACAGATGATGTTCTATAGACAGTTTAAAAGAGCACATCTGAGTGAACAATACCTCTATGACTTAGACTTAAGAAATATTCAGAGACACATGAATAAGATTTCGTATGGGTATTTCAGACTTGTACTGCCATAAACTGAGGTATGCAAAAGAAACTGTACAAATATTATGTCCATTATGCAGAAAACAATATGAAACTGAAACTCATTTTCTTCTCCTGTGTCCAGTCTTATCAGTCTTATGCGATTTGAGGGAGGTTTACATTCTGAAATACCTTGATCTAAATAGTGCTAACCCAGTGGGTGTTCTAACGTCTTCCAAAAGTAAGTCTATTATAAGAGCAACGAGTATATATTTGTACAAGGCTTTAATGCGTAGAAATAATGTTGCGGAATTCTGCAGCGCGAGATAGCTTCTACTTAGACCTACACTACAATTCGTAACTTACCCTGCCGATGGAAAGTGTACACTGCTTTCTCAACCTTTAACTTGAAATTGCCTTGTAATGTTCCTTTATGCTTGAAAAAAGCCGGTGGCCTGCACAATAAAATGTTCGTTCGTTCTCTCTCTCTCTCTCTCTTTCTCTCTCTCTCTCTCATTTCCTCTCTCTCTCTCTCTCTCACTCTCATTTCCTCTCTCTCTCATTTCCTCTCTCTCATTTCCTCTCTCTCATTTCCTCTCTCTCTTTCTCATTTCCTCTCTTTCTCGCTGTCTCTCTATGTCTCTCTGTCTGTTTGTCCGTCTGTCTGTCTGTCTCTCCGTCTGTCTGTCCGTCTGTCTGTCCGTCTGTCCGTCCGTCTGTCCGTCCGTCCGTCTGTCCGTCCGTCCGTCTGTCTGTCTGTCTGTCTGTCTGTCTGTCTGTCTGTCTGTCTGTCTGTCTGTCTGTCTCTCTCTCTCTCTCTCTCTCTCTCTCTCTCTCTCTCTCTCTCTCTCTCTCTCACTCTCTCTCATTTCCTGCGCTGCGGCTTACCAAGCGAAGCCACGCTCACGCCAGCTCCGCTGATTTTGACAATAAGTACAGCGCTATGCCAGTTGAAGGTCTACCAGCTGCTGTGGAAGCGTCGCTGTCGTCCCTGCTCGCAACTCAAGAACTGTCATCTTCGAAAGTCGTCGGTGAAGCGGATAACAGCACCGTTGTTAGGTTCAGGCAGCGCGACAGTCAGCCATTACCCCCAAACCATACACTGCGAGGAACATGGCGACGAAAGCCTCCGTCCCAGCAGCGACGGGACAAGCGGCGAGCAGAAATTCACAGTGGCAAGGGTGAGCGAGATGTATTTCAAACTGTTTCGCTTCAAAATACTGTAATTCAATCCAGTGCGAATTTGTATTTTGAACACGATGATGCATGCAATGAATGTGCTCCAACGTCATTACCTCAGACAGCCATGGCGCCCTTGACCTTTGACTTTACCAGCGGGCAAACCAGCCTCGCCACAGAAGACGCAGCCAGTCAGCTCTCTCTAACAACTGCAGCTGAACATCAAGGCATCATCATCAACACTGTCAACTCTGAGATCGCGTCTCCAACACCTTCAGCCGAAGATGAGATCACTGTAGAGTTTTGTGAAGATGTCCAGCCGACAGAACATTACAGAAATTAGAGAAGAAAGCGCTGCTGCCATTGCTCCCCGAGCCATTTCAGATAAGGATCCCCATACACTGCCATCGACAGCTTCTGATCCCTGCAACATGGCTCATCTCAGCAATCCCGAACAGGCTCCATCCCCTGAAGACTCGAAAATAACTCCTGTTCCTGAAAATCCGCGACCTACTTGGAGACATCGCGACAGGGACGGTGACGACGCAGACCGACCACGTGGGCGGAGCGTGCGAGCAGCGAGAAAACAGCAATTAGCACGAACTGCTCGATAACATCGTTTTGAGGGCATACACTGCCCATTGTTTATGATTCGTGGACATTTCATAACTGGTTTCCAGTTCTGTTGAGTTTATTGATTTATTAGTCCCTCGCGTTGAATTCTTCACATTGTAATAGGCCGGACAGGCCTTCACAATAAAATGTTCGTTCGTTTGTTCGTTCTCTCTCTCTCTCTCTCTCTCTCTCCTCTCTCTCTCTCGCTCTCTCTCTCTCTATGTATATCTCTCTCTCTCTACCCCTCTCTCCCCCCCCTCTCTCTCTTACTCGCACGCATGCACGCGCACGCACACGCACACACGCACACACACACACACACACACACACACACACACACAGACACACACACACACACACAGACACACACACACACGCACACCTTTCTACAACTACTATTGCTACTGCGACCACTCCGACGACTACAACTACATTTACGATAACCAAAAATGCCCATCATCTTCACACTGCATATTAGTCAATGTAAAGTTGCTGTTTTATATAACGACTTATCACCCATGTCTGGGTCTCAAACCGCTTTCCACTTTACCCCCTGATCACCGGGCTGCTTGATCAATCCTTCTCTGGCACCTAACAACAAACACAGTGACAGACATTTAAGAGGCACCCAAGCAGGTACTAGCACCAACACCACTTCCAGGGGAGGATAACAGCTCGATGCTGGCTCTGCCGCATACAAAGGTTATTCGCACTTCGGTGTCTCATCACTGCCCTCTCAGGTGCGCAGTTCTACTCTCGGGTGAGGAGAAGCAATGCGAGTGACCTCTCTTGCTCGAGGATGCAACTCCGGGAACCGCGCAGCTTCGAACGCTGCATCCACGAGCCGCAAGCCGCAATTACAGGACAAACGCATTAACCACGCGGCCACAGAGCCCCAAAGGAACTTGCCAGATAGGAGTGGTCATCATGCAAGGCCCTCCGGCCTTTTGCTGGGCCTTTGTGAAGGCGTTGTAGATCAACTGCCCATGGAGTCACACTGCCGTACTTGTGTCTGCACAGTGTGCAACGCCTCTGAGGGTCAGCTGGCACTCCTAGAAAGTCGATGCCGCTGAGAGGTCCATCGGGGACTATCGCGTGGTGCTCTCTAAAAGCAAATCCCCTAGTTTGCTCCGAGCCAGTTCAGCAATGGATCCACCCACGAGAAAGAACACATAAGAAGAACTGGACTTCTGGGCTTGTTGGAATTCAGGTACAGGGTCACACCGATGACTTTTTGTGATTACTTAAATACAGGAGGATTCTATAGATGTATGAGGCACTGTTCCATAGGCATTCTAGTGCAGTCAGTCTGACACATCACCTTCGACTGCACTACATGTATAATAGTTATGGAGCAGTCCCTCAGGATTGGACATTAAAAAAACTGCGGCACCCCAGCTCAGAAGCTTGGATGAACAATCACCCTCCAATGACACTCATTTCAAAGCGAGAATTCCCTTGGTTTCACTGGACTGACATTATTAAGTGAATTCTCATGACCTCTTCGTCTGGTTTTTAGGCCGACAGACAGTGTGAACTAAGGCAATGCCTGGTGTGTGTGTGTGTAAGTCAGGCCCCATCAAGTTACTGATAAAACCCCACACTCCTAGACTTAGAGGACGACTTGTAACAGATCCCTCTCAGAAGCCTTTGAATCAACGTAAGAAAATGTTGTGAATGACATGATCCTCACAAAAGCAATCGTCTCAATAATTTACTCCGTTTTCGGAAAGTTTAGTTCGTGTTTGTGGCGTTGATAGTTGTTATTGCTGTTGCTGCTGTTGTTGTTGTTGTTGTTGTTGTTGTTGTTGTTGTTGTTGGGGTCGTCGTCGTTGTTGTTGTCGCTCAGTCAAAACCTAAGGCAATTTTTTAAAATTTCAGTCTACGGTCTTGAACTTTACTCTCAATTACGACGATTCTTGTCTTTTGATCATGTAAACATTTTTCTTTCTAATTGCCTCAATTGCACGCACACACACACACGCACGCGCGCGCGCGCGCGCACGCAAACACACACACATATACACGCACGCAAGCACGAGCGCACATATACATACACACATGTTTATTTCGTCTCCATCTGTCTATGAATCTGCCTGACTACCCGCCCACCCGCCCGCCCGCCCGCCCGTCCGTCCGTCAGTCCGTCCGTCTGTCTGTCTGTCTGTCTGTCTGTCTGTCTGTCTGTCTGTCTGTCTGTCTGTCTGTCCGTGTGTCTGTGTGTCTCAGTGTTTGTCTGTGTGTCTGTCTGTGTGTCCGTCTGTGTGTCTGTCCGTCCGTCCGTCCATCCGTCCGTCCATCCGTCCTTCCGTACTTCCATCCGTCCGTCCTTTCGTTCGTCCGTCCGTCCATCCGTCTGTCCGTCTGTCTGTGTGTATGTCTGTCAGTCTGCGTGTCTGTCTGTCAGTCTGCGTGTCTGTCAGACTGCATGTCTGCCTGTCAATGTGTCTGAAGTGAATGAAGAGATCACCGTTATCAAAAACGTTCTAGATGATCCCATATATAGATCTATAAACGAAGTGAAGGATGCTCTTCACAAAATAAGACAAAAAAAGTCGCTAGGGCTGGAAAAAATCCCAGGCGAATGCTACAAAGTGGGTATTTACAACATGGTTCCCTTCTTGACAAACTTTTTCAATGTCCTGTATAGCTTTAGCTAATTTCCATGGGAATTGTCCCATTCAGTTATAGTCCCTCTTCACAAAAAGGGCGACACGCTGGACCCTTACAACTACAGAGAGATTCGCCATTAAATACCCATGGCAAGGTGTTCCCGACAATGTTGACACAACGAATATGTCGTTAGGCAGAAGAAGATAAAACGTGCACAGAACAGGCAGGTTTTAGATAAAGGTAAAGGTAAAGGTGTGGTTTTTTATAGCGACTTACACCCTTTGTCAGGGTCTCAAACCGCTTACACTTTACCCCCTGATCACTGGGCATCTTCATCAATCCTCACTGGTACCTCACAACAAACATAGTGACAGACATTTAAGACGCACACAGTCAGGTACCAGCACCAACTCCGCTCCCTGGGGAGTATTCCAACCCGATGCTGGCGCTTGGCCGCATACAAGGGTTAATCGCACAACGTTTTTGCCAATATTGCCCTCACAGGTACTCGGTTTTACTCCTGGGTGGGGAGAAACAATGCGAGTTAAGCATCTTGCTCAAGGATGCAACTCTGGGAACCGCGCAGCTTCGAACGCCGTACCCACTGGCCGCAAGCGACTGTAGGTCCAGCGCGCTAACCACTCGGCCACAGAATATTCAACCATTGATCATGTGTTCACCCTATACTGCATAGTTCTTAGGCGAATTTATGATGAGGGACGAGGACAATTTAATTTTGCTTTAGTCAATTATGAAAGAGTATTTGACTCTAGACAGGAAATACCTATGGAATATTCTTGAAAAGGCAGGTATTTGGACACATTTTCTTAAAATGTTACAAGCAATGCATGCAATTGTCGAAGTGTGCATCCGATGGAATGATATGACGTCAGACTTCTTTAAATGCCCCTCATGTGTGAAACGGAGCAAAAGAGAGCCCGACAATGTTTTCCCTTTATATGAACGTGGTAGCAAACTATTTTCTTAAAATGGGTAACCATTGGGTCCAACTACAACCGTGTATGCCTGAAATATTTGCTCTGTTATTCGCTGACAATATTGTTTTCTTTCAACAACACCCAAAGGCCTACAAAACCAGTTAAACAATATTGTCTATATATCTAACAATCTGGGTCTGAGAGTGAACTTAGACAAAACTAAAATGAAGTTTTTTCGGAAGGAAGGTCATCTAGCCAAGAGGGAAAGATGGCGTCTGGCTGACAGGAACTTGGAGGTGGTGAATAACTTTAAGTACCTAGGATTTATGTTCTCTACTATATTATCATTTACTGTCCATCTCAGTGAGTTAGCAACGACACGGAAGCGGGGAGTTGTACCAATATTGAAGACACCGTGGACCTTGCACAATGTAAGCACAAATGTATTTGTTAAGCTATTCGACTCAAAGGTGCAATTTTTCCTACTATATGGTGCAGAGCAGCGGGGTTTGTGTACAGCGGAGAGAGTGGAAACGGCACATTATTTTGCCTGCAAGAAGATCCTAGGTCTGGATAGCCGTACAACAAATCGCATGGTGAATGGAGACCTAGGAAGATACTCCTTGTCTATCTTAGGCTGCATACCAACAATTAAATGCCCGCTAAGAATAAGTACAATGCCAATCAATAGGCTACCTAAACAAGTCTATTGATCTCTTCGAAATTCACCCATGCCAATGAACAGAAACTGCACAGCCTTTGTAAAAAAATATTTGTCCCAATATGGCTTTATGTACGTCTGGCTCAGTGGTAGTGTCGGCAATGATAAAGCCTTTCTACCCACATTTAAGCAATGGCTTCGAGATTGCCACAGCCAGCTTTGGCAAGAAAACATCACTACTAGGGACATATATCATTGGTACTCTTCATTCAAAACTGCCTTTGGGTGGAAAAGTACCTTGATTTTTGACAATAAAGATGCCTACACAATTTCGGTTTGCCATGAACAACCTAAAAATAAATAGCCACTGCTTTGCCCAAATCAACAAAGATTTAGCATGTCCATGCTGTCTGGAAAATGAGTATGAAAACTATTTCTTGACATCCTGTGTAAAAAAAAACACAACCTCAAACATCACTTAAAAATCGGAACATCCTGTGCAGTACTTGTGGATGGGACGAGCAAAATGAGAAATAGAAATGTCGTAGTGTATAGTTATTTCGCAATGAATCGGCGTGAAGAAATGTGCAGTGGAGTGTCCATTATTACTGTTTCGCTTTTGGTACCACCAACATGTATATTAAATTGTAGTGCGCGGTAGGACTATATACAATATCAATGTCAGCATCAATCTCTCTCTCTCTCTCTCTCTCTCTCTCTCTCTCTCTCTCTCTCTCTCTCTCTCTCTCTCTCTCTCTCTCTCTCTCTCCCCCTCTCTCTCTCTCTCTCTCTCTCTCTCCCTCTCTCCCTCTCCCTTTCTGTTTCTTCTCACCTATTGCTCCAGTTTATCTAAATTGCCCAAAACACCTTACCATCTCTCAGCATGTCTTATCGCTGAATTCCTTTTTTGCACGGAAGGCAGTTCTGCCAAGCAAGCCATTTTCTGAAGGTCGGTGTCCCCTTTGTATCCCGCAAAGAAACTGCCCGAGTGGGCCGTGGTAGTTAGAGGAAAGACTCACATCTGCGTGGAGGACGTGGTCACGATCTAGTCTCAAGGAGCTTTCCCTACGCGTTTACTGCACGCACGTGTACGCATTTGGGTGAAACATGCGTGCCCACGCCTGCAGGGAAAAAGCGTTAAAGTATACAAAAAGACAAGCTTGACTGAATCCGTCGTGTCTTACGCAAATGCATGCAAATACCACGAAAGTTTTCAGCGAAACTTCACAATGGCAACGTGTGTTTTGAGAGCTTCCCAGTCCTAATCGTCTTGTCCGCACCAGAACAGCAGCCACACCAGGTCAGTGGAGAACAGCAGCCAAACCAGGTCAGTGGAATACAGCTGCCAAACCAGGTCAGTGGAATACAGCTGCTAAACCATGTCAGAGGAATACAGCTGCCAAACCATGTCAGTGGAATACAGCTGCTAAACCATGTCAGTGGAATACAGCTACCAAACCATGTCAGTGGAATACAGCTGCCAAACCATGTCAGTGGAATACAGCTACCAAACCATGTCAGTGGAATACAGCTGCCAAACCATGTCAGTGGAATACAGCTGCTAAACCATGTCAGTGGAATACAGCTGCCAAACCATGTCAGTGGAATACAGCTGCCAAACCATGTCAGTGGAATACAGCTGCCAGACCATGTCAGTGGAATACAGCTGCCAAACCATGTCAGTGGAATACAGCTGCCCACAGCTATCGCTTCTCGGCTTCCTGCACTCGTGTCAGGAAGAGAGTATGGGTATTGCGCACGCAGTGACTAGACTGATCGAAAGGGTGACTACATGTAGAGGCACCGACTGTCAGATGACACACGCGGATGACTGGCCGTAACGGCACCAGTATTTGCCGAGGTTCTGCAGACACGGAGAAACGGTGACCACGAGATTGTGGTTGGGCTGACGTGCGCAGTGTTTGCAGACCATCCGTCACAGCCTCCACCTGTCCGCCCCGTCATCCTCTAGCACCGCCATGATGGAGCACGCTCTCCACCAGGAGGCGCTGCTATTCTTCCGTTCTCTCCTTCTCCTTATCTGCATTGCAACAACGTCTCAAGATGCGAGCCAAGATGCAAAATGGCTTCAATCTAGAGGATTTCTCCTGGCGCGCGCGGGCGCGCGCGCGTGTGTATGTGTGTGCGTGCGCGTGAGCGTCTGTGTGTGTGTGTGTGTAGGTGTGTGCATGTAAGTGTGTGTATGTGTGTGTGTGTGTATGTAGGTGTGTGCGTGTGTGTGTGTGTAGGTGTGTGTTTGTGCATATAGGTGTGTGTAGGTGTGTGTGTGTACATGTGTGTGTGTAGATGTATGTATGTGTGTGTATAGATGCGTGTGTGTAGGTGTTTGCGTCGAGGTGTGTGTATGTGTTTGTAGGGGTTTGTAGGTACGTTTAACAGACATATGTATATGTCTGTTGGTATATGTGTGTGAGTGTTCGTGTGTGTGTTCGTGCGTGTGTGAATGATGTGTGTGTAGAGGACAGAGAGAGAGAGAGAGAGAGAGAGAGAGAGAGAGAAAGAGGGGGGGGGGAGAGATCAAAATATTGATATTCATGAAGATTGCACGGGAGAACAAATGAATTGACAGACACAGACAGAAACGATTATGACAACTGATCACAAAGCAAACACACTCACGAATTATCTGAACCACTTGTACAAACAGGGGAATTAGTTGTGTGTGGTTTTTTTTCTATCTCTGGACGTTCAATGATTCATTCAAGCATATGCTCAGTGACACACAGCTTCACCGACTCACTTCTACTGTCTCACTTCATTCACTAATCATTCAATCACCCATTTCAACGCCTCTGCGGAACGTGAGAGAGAGAGAGAGAGACAGACAGACAGACAAAGAGTGAGAGAGAGAGAGAGAGAGAGAGAGAGAGAGAGAGAGAGAGAGAGAGAGAGAGAGGGTTGGGGGAGGAGATATGCTAAGACCCCGACTCACTCTCCCAAGGGAGATCACTCTGAATGTGGTGTGAGGTGGATCACTGCTGTTGTCTGGAATGTTAATGCTGTCGCAGTAGGTCGTTCAAGAGGTCTATGCCAGATATATGGGCTAGCGCTGTCGAGCGCTAGATAGCTCGTCACAGAGGAGCTGCGCGTGTCGGTCCAAAATGGCTGCTTTTGATGAATGGAAAGAAGTCACCATCACAAGTGTGCGCTGTAGCATCCGTTTCGACCTGTGATTAACAACCCAGCCAATGTGAGAAGTTACATGAAGTCAGGTTGATGGGGTTTTTTTTCTTTTCCGAAAGAATAACTGCTCTGAAATAATTACCTGGAAAGATGTGAGCAAACATTTTCGCGAAAGACTTCTGAAAATTTTGAAGGGAGGTAACTCAACATTAGCCCTTTGATGTGTAACATTCCTTGATGTAACTTGTAAGCGTCGAGAAAGTCTTGCTTACGCTAGAGTTCAGCACTGTTGTTTCGACATAATTTTCAATTCGTGCGGTGCCGAGCCTTGATGCACAGCTGCAGCATAATATATCTCATCAGCTTCCTCGTGGGACGACCAGTCTGCAGCTGCTGGTTCGCTAAGTTGGTTGAGAAACGCACTCTGCAACAATGAGAATACATCGCGGGAGTCATTTTGGCTAGTGCGCGGTTATGTAACGTCGTTCAAGAGCGACAATTTGAACTCGAGGAGCTCTCAATCGAGTGCTAGGTCTCTTGAACGACCTACAGGAGCCTCTCGCCAGCATCACCTTTGCCCCGCACTCCCCTGCCTGGTTACCCAAAGTGGGACGAAAAGTAACGATGTAAAAAATAACTTTTCTTCATGAGCTGAATTACCCAGCTTGATAGCAAGCTCGCCATCTCTCGCTCTCTCTCTCTCTCAGCGCAGTTCTGGGTCGACGTCGGTTTCGCAGATTGAATTAAGGGAGCCAGATTAGAGCGACGGAGAGGCTGGTAGGCAATCGCCTGTCCCGATTTCTTGCGGGTGGCGGTATTAGACTTGCAAAGGGCGCATGGGCGCGTGCCAAGGGTGAGGTGGCACGGCTCCATATTGGGCTGCACGCTGTCCTGCAGGGGGCAACACATGACGGATGTGGTCAGGGACGCCTGGGGACTTCCGGTCTGGTACCGACCCAGTTCTCCCGGCCCTCCCTTTTGCTGACTGAGGATTTTCCTGGGGAAAGGCCATCGCCTCTTTCAAGACTTTGTAACGGCAGTTGTGGTCGTCTTGCATGGCTTGCAATGGCCGTGGGTCTCTTGGGAATGGCGGCTGCAGCCAGACCTTTGTATTCCCATCTCGTGTCTAGCGATAGCAGCAGCAGACCCACAAGCAGAGGCAGTGACAACAACAATAGCAACAACACAGCAACAGCAACAACAACAACAACAGCAACTGACATATCGTCTTCAATCCCGTCATTGTTGCCGCCAACGTTGTTATGATCTTCATCAACACTGTCATCGTCCTCGTCGTCTCTGTCGTCCTCGTCGTTTTCGTCATGGTCGACTTCTTCATTGTCCTCATGGCCGTCATCACGGCTGTTTCCATCAAAATAATGATAACCATGGAACACAGTAGACTACATGCATTCGTTTCGCATTCGAATTCAATTAATTTGCATAGACATGGATCCCTGTTAAGTGACAGGGCTCCAGTTTCCCAAAGAAGGGCCAGGCCGATGGTACGCAGGTTTGCCTCTGCGTGACTGATGGCACGTCTTGTCCGACATCGCTGCTGCAGCAGACAGTTGTGATGGGATATTACCGTCCAGGTATTTGCAACTGCGCTATCACGTACCGCGAAAGCTGCGTTGGCAAAACTCATCGAGACGGAGGAGCTAGCGCCGTGGGACAATGAAGATGATCATTATTCTCATCTACCCCACGGACAATATCGATACGTAGTATTGGCAACCCAAATCTCTCAGCCAACCAATAGCTACAAGCCAACTACCTGCAAAGATAAAAACAGATTTATAACAATGCCCGACTGTTCTATGAAAATCCGTTGCTTACAATCTAGCAACGGAATCAGCTCGTAAAGGCTATGGAAGGACCTGTCTGCCCTACCTAAAAATAGCCCAGCACGGTTAAAGTACGAAACTGCAAACTCGCACTTACTAAGTGCTCCGTCGCTTGGTGATACGACTGTGTCCAAACAGAGCTGATTTAGCTCTGATGGTTATGAGGTCGGTAATTAATTACCCTGGGAGTTTGCATGAACATGTTGGGAAGCCATAGACAGATGGATTGGTGGATTGATGGATGCATGGATAGTTGCATGCATGGATAGGTGCATGGATGGATGATGCATGGGCTTATGGATGCATTGACAGACGGATGGCTGGCTGGCTGGCTGGCTGAATGTATGGATGGGTGAATGGCTGGCTGGCTGGCTGGCTGGATGAGTGGATGGCTGGATGGATGTATGGGTGGATGGCTGGCTGGCTGGCTTAATGGATGGGTGGATGGATGGATGGATGGATGTATGAGTGTATGTATGGATGTATGTATGGATGTTTTGTGACTTCTTTGTGTCCAAAGTGTCTGACATAAGAAGCAACGTTGACATGTCTGCTGGTACAGGTGCTAGCAAAGACCCAGTATCATTCAGTGGTACTCCCCTCCTTCAGTTCAGCTCGGTTGAGGCTAGTGTGGTCCTTATGACCATTCGTAGTATGACCCCTACCTCCTGTGACCTTGACCCTGTTCCCACATCCCTCTTACTTGAGTGCATTGATGTCGTTCTGCCTGTTCTGACACAGATAATCAATGATTGCTTCCAGTCTGGCACCTTCCCCAGTGTTTTCAAACAAGCTTTAGTCAAGCCACTTCTGAAGAAGCAAGACCTGGATCCAAACAAGCTTAGTAATTACAGGCCAGTCTCCAACCTTTCCTTTCTTTCAAAACTGTTAGAGAAATTAGCTTTGCAGCAGTTGTTAGAGCACGTGTCCAAGTATGATCTTTTGGCTCGTTTTCAGTCCGCGCACCGTGCTCACCATTCCACCGAAACAGCTCTGCTCCGTGTTCTAAACAACCTCCTTGTCGCATCTGATGATTCCAAAGTTTCCCTTCTCACGTTGTTAGATTTGAGTGCTGCGTTCGACACAATAGATCATGGAATTCTTCTCTCCCGTCTAAGACATGTTTTTGGCATTGACAACACGGCACTCTCCTTCCTGAAATCATATATCTCAGACCGTAGGCAGACTGTTTTGATCCAGGATATTGCTTCTGATCCTGCCCCGCTAAAATACGGAGTCCCACAGGGCTCAGTTCTGGGTCCTCTGCTGTTTCTACTGTACACCCAACCACTTTCCACAGAGAATTTGCTGATGACACGCAACTCTACAACTTCACTCATCCCAGTCAAATCCAACCTCTTCTCTCTGCAAGTGAACTTTGTATTTCTGATGTGAAACAGTGGATGACCCAGAACAAACTCAAACTTAATGATTCAAAGACCGAAGCTCTCCTGGTTGGCGGTAGAGGCGAATTCGATCAGGCCCTGAAACTAACCATAGGTCAGAGTGAGATAGAATTCTCAAAGTCTGTTAGAAACTTATGTGTCATGTTCGATGATGATCTTTCTATGAGAGTTCATGTGAACAAAGTTTGCCAGTACGAGTTAAGGAAAATTAGCACTATTCGTCACTATCTTTCACAACAGGCCACTCAAACCCTTGTCACTTCCCTTGTTCTGTCCCGTCTTGATTATGGAAATTCTCTTCTTGCCGGCATTGCTGACACTCTGCTAAACAAACTGCAAAAAGTCCAAAACACTGCTGTTAGATTAGTTTTTAGATGTCCCAAGAGAACTCCCACATCCAAACTCCTTCGTGCAATGCATTGGCTCCCCTCGCTCAGAGGATAGAGCCACTATGTGCTTCAACTTCTTCAATCAAACTGCACCACACGCACTCAAAGAAATTCTCACTGTCTACACCCCCGCGAGAAATAACCGTGGACAGCAAAATGTTAAATGTCCCCCGTCGCAAAAAGAAAACCCAGGGACAGCGAGCTTTTTCTTACATCGGCCCTGTAACGTGGAATAGCCTACCTTTCCCTGTCCGTCACTCTGATTCCATGCCCCAGTTCAAAACCTCCCTCAAGACACACCTGTTCCGGTCAGTCTTTCCTGACGAGTAGGGAAGTGCTTCACAAGGCGCCTCTTTTGTGTTTCGTGTTTTGTTTATTGCCTGCTATTTAATTAATTGTATTATATTTAATTTTTCTTTTATTTCAACTGTACAGTGTGCGAGTGTTGGAATGCTTTGTATGAGTGTGGACTTTTTCATTGTAAACGCCATGAGCTTGCCTATTAGGGAAGGTATGTGCGTACAAATAGTCTGTATTATATTATTATGTATTAACAGAAGAATGAATGGGACTTGGCAGCCTACCAGCCTTTGTGCTTTCATCGATCCATCTCATAACTTCCTGCTGCATTCTTGTTCCTACAGACGGACTACATAGAGTCTTAGCTCGGGTGGGGATATTTTTCTCAGCCTGTCAAATGGAACTCTATCCATCGCCGTGAGTCCTGAAAAGGTTATAGGAATTTCTCTCGTTTTAGGATATCCACATATCGAGTGAAGCTCGTGCAAACTTTAGATGAGAAATCAAGGTACCTCAACCCTTCAGTAATGCTATCCAGACGCTTGAAAGTTCAAGACGTGTACATAAGGCAGGACGATTTTAGCAGGCGAGAGATAGAGAGAGATAGAGAGATGGAGAGATGAGAGAGATGGAGAGAGATGGAGAGATAGAGAGATAGAAAGATAGAGAGAGAGAAAGAGAGATAGAGAGAAATAGAGATAGAGAGATAGAGATATAGAGATAGAGAGATATAGAGAGATATATAGAGAGAGATACAGATAGAGATATAGAGACAGAGAAAAAGAGATAGAGAGATATAGAGAGAGATGTAGAGAGATATAGATAGAGAGAGATAGAGAAAGAGAGAGAGAGAGATTCTGAGAGACTCAGATTCTGAAAGTTTGAGATTCTGAGAGACAGATTCTGAGAGACAGAGACTTAGAGACTGAGAGGCTGACTGAATGACCGACTCTTTATTTGCGGCCAACAACGCATCACGTAGGAATATACACACATTTACACATTTAAAACATCGTATCAGTTGTATGATTCAACATAGAACATCATTTTCTGATGATAAAGTTACATTTCAAAACTCGTCAGCATGTACGTTCACATAAAATAAAATTACATAATAAACTCAAGGGTAAAACTTGTTTATACATCGACTTTTGTGTAATGTTCATCTAGAGCGTCTGCTGAAATCTCTTGCAGTTTATGCGCGCGACGTTCAAATGCATACAATATGAACATTAAAATGTGTTATATCTTGGAAATGTTTCACTAAATATGTCTGCCTAATGTCATCGTACAACAACAACAACAACAACAAAACAGTTTATTATGTAGGCCATTAGACCATTACAATCGGTAACATTACATTACATAGCCAACATGTGTCTTGTGATACAACTAATGTGAGAGCGCATCACCCATGCATTAGACAGAAGCTTTACTTCAATACAAAATAGTTATGCATCATACAAAAAAGAATCATTCACTGCAGAATCAGTAGCTTCTGCTCTTCTTTTGAAAGCGTAGTGTAGATAAACACTAACAGCTCGAATAACATATATCTCTTTTGCAGAGAACAACTGCACAAGTGGTTTTACATCGTTGTTTTGAACTTTATTCTAATGTCCTGGTATGCTGGACAGTACAGAGGAAAATATTGTTCATTTTTCTCTTTTTCATGACAAGCTGGACACAGGGTTTCATTATTCTCATCGCAATACCATTGTTTATGCACTGTTCATTCGCTAATGCCTAAGCGAAAGCGTATCCATACATATATGAAAACTTTTCGATTCAGGTTATAAAGATACACTTAATTTTCAACGATTGTTTTATATTCTCTGTACAATATGAAACGATTACTCCAACTCAGATCAGACTCCCAACCAGTAATACACTTTTGTATTAATTGTACTCTGACCGTTTGCAATAAGTAATGTTCGTTTACCGCGTACTGGGCTACCCAAGTATTTTCAAACCCATTTTCCATGAGGACAGTACGAATTGTTTAAGCCCAGTTATTGCTGTCAAGGCTTCTCACAATTGATCTATACATCATGTTTGAAAATCTTCTGTTGTCCATTTTCAACATTTTAACCAATATTTAATTGATCTCATTACAGCATTGATGTGCAAAGGGTATCTCTCTGTATCACCATAGATCATAGCATTAGGTGTCCTTATACTGTACTGACATTGAGGTACAGCTATAGTAGATGTAGGTGTACAACTTCAATCATTAGACAGCCATCTAATTCCCACACAGGAGCCATACAGTAGTATTAGTTGATTTTGTGAATGTAAGATTCTTAAGACATCTGGAGTTACATGGACAAGTTTTCTCAACATCTCAACAATTCTGGCCACTGCAGCCTTATCTCTACAAACAAGATCAGACAGAATTGAATTTGTACTCAACTTTGTCGATAATACAATGCCAAGATACCTGTACCCTGATACAATTTCCGAGTTTCTGGCCATCGAGAAACCATTCTTCACACTTTGCTAAATGTCCACCCAGTCGAAACGACATGACCTTGGTTTTTCTGTAATTCACTCTCAATCCTAGTTTTTTCGATGTTTTACTATGATTATCTAATTGATTTTGTAAACCCATAACAGTGTATGATAGCAGAACAATGTCATCAGCGAAAAGGAGGAGAAAAATATCGGGACCATTTGTCACTACTTGAACTCCGTGCTATCCGATTTCTCTTATCTCCGTAGCCAGTGACGTCATAAGGTAAGAAAAAAGTAATGCACTCATTTTGCAGCCCTGCTTCAAGCCTATGTGAGATTCAAAGAAATATGACGTCATTCCGTCACATTTAACACAACATTTCACTGTTTTGTAGATAGACTTTAACATCCTCCCCATTTTCCCAACAAGCTCATTTTGTTCAAGAATACCCCATAAGGCTTGCCGATTGACGGTGTCGAACGCTTTCTTAAAATCAACAAAGACAGCATAAACGTTTTTGTGATTCTGCAAGTAGCGTTGTACAATAGAATGCAAAACAAATATACTATGCATAGTTGAATAACATTTCCAAAATCTGCCTGTTCTTCACCGATTATCCCATTGTCATCTGGCCACATCTGTAATCATTTATTCAATACGTGCATGAACACTTTACTGATATGGCTGGTCAAAGAAATGCCCCTGTAGTTATCAGGATCATTCACAGCACCAGATTTGTGTACAGGAACAATAACTGAATTTGCCCACTGTTAAGGAAAATAAAATTTTTCGAACATATAATTAAATAATTTTTGTAGATATGATAAAATCTCTCTTAGCATTTCAGCCAGAATATTGTCTCACCCAGGTGCTTTCTCTGGTTTGCGACTATTTATTATATCTGCTATCTCTGAGGTAGTAATACCTGCATCAAGTACATTTCAGTCCCCGCTGTAGAGCTGTGCACTCATCTCCCCCATCATTACGCATTCATCACCTGTAGTCTCAAATGTTCTTGAAGTGTTCTCTCTACGCACATAAGTCAATACCCGAGGGAGCTTTGTACCTGCTGTCTAGGGCTATTACCTGCCTCCAAAACATTTTGGGATCTCGAACATGTTGTGTGATTACTGTTGTCACTCCACGAGATAAGTAGTATTCTTGCTCTTCACCAATTGCTTGTATCTATTTCTTTCATGTACATACTTTCCTCTGTCCTCAGAATGATTTAGCTGATATTTCCTCAATAGATTCCTAACTTTTCTTCTGAATGTGTAACATTCTTTGTCAAACCAACGGTTTCTATTTAAAGGAAACTTGTAATGAAATGTTTTCATAAGGAAAGCAATTGCACTTATAGCATCAGTTAACTGACCGGTTGTTTGATTGATATCATACACTCCATACGCCATCATAGTTTCCACAGGTGGTAGCTTTTCAAGTAAATTAGATAAGTACACATTAGAAAAGTCCCTATCCCAGATGATTTAGTTCTGGGCATATTATTTAAAGGAGTAAGTCTTAAAAATGAACAAATATTTTCAGTAACCAATCCCAACTCAAGCCACATATGTGGAGATATAATAGTGTTCTCGACTTTGAATATATGACACAATGCAATAATGTCCTCTGAGACAATGAAATAGTCAATAACACTGCTTCCATCGTGGGCAACAAACGTACACTTTGATGAGTTTTGTCGATCAACATGGCCATTAAGTATTATAAGTTCAAAAGCTAGACACAATAAAATGAGGGACTTTCCCAATTCGTTAACAGTTTTATCATCAGAACAACGAATACTTTATGTTTTATCCATTCTCATATCACACACACTACCATAGTCATTGCATTAGTTCCGTTCTGGCACTGAAGTCCCCCCCCCCCCCAAATTAACCCTACATCACCATGTATTATTGTCACATCCGTAATACATTTATTCAATGTGCAATGCCATTTACTTCTTCTGTATGATCATAATAAGGTGAGCCTACAGGTGGTACATAAACGTTGAACGTGAGAATATCTTTGTCTAAATTGAACATAATTGTGTTAATCTTAAAGACCACATAATCATATTTGCATTCTATACGCACAACATATTTCTCAACAATCTTACGTATCAAGCAAATAATACCACCTGACCTCCGACCACGAGAGACTACTTTTTGCAGGCAGAGTATGCACCTCAAAATCTGAAAAGTTCTCAGTCAAGTCAACAGTTTCAACGAAGGTTTCACAAAGGCAAACAAAACAAAACCCCTGCAAGTATGTCGGAAAGTCCGGATGATCAAATTTAGATACGAGTCCGTCAACATTTCAGAAGAGAAATCTAACGTTAGCGGGTGGTAAAGGAGGTGATTTGTTACCTCTTGTGTCCTATCTGTTGACGGGGCCGGGCCGCACCACTAGCTGCTCTTTCCGCAGCGCACCGCTTTTGCGTACGACCTCGTGTTCGGCCGGTGGTTGGTGGGTTGGTGGTGCCTGACTTCCTTGTGAAGAAATCCGCCCTTGAAGTAAGCGAAGTAACTGTCTTCTTTGACTTGGTAGCATCTCTTCACGCTGTCTTGCTGTCAAATCAATGGAAACGCCGATCTTCCTTTCTTTCAGATCTTTTCGTTTCTAGAGGATAGCTAGCATGTCAGTAGACCTCAGCAAGCGAGCGATGAGAGGTCGTGTCTTTCCTGCTGCACGCCTTCCTATTCGGTGAGCTCGCGCGACGTCACTCGGTCGTAGGGAGAGAGAGAGGGAGCACTTGAATGACCGTGTCAACAATTCTGGGTAAGGCGTTTTCTATCAGGAAGAGTTCAGAAGGTGAGAGTTGGCAATGCAAACGCATCCCTAGCAAACGTTCTAAGCGGAATTCCACAAGGAAGTATTTTGGGTCCGGTTCTCTTTACAATTTTCATAAACGATTTACCAGAAGGGATACAGTCATCGTGCAAAGTTTTTGCCGACGACACGAAGATTTATGATAAATCAAGGAATTGTAACCGGGTGCAGGGCGATTTGAAACGATTGGAGAGGTGGTCGGATGTATGGAATCTATATTTTAATGTAGAAAAGTGTAAGGTAATGCACCTTGGGAAAAATAATCCCTGCGTTAAATACACTATGAAAGTGGGAAAAGATGACTTAAATCTTACGGTATGCAACGAGGAGAGAGACTTGGGAGTCACTTTTGACCCTAAATTGTCATTCGACCCACATATTCAAGCTTCTATAAACAAGGCCAATCAGATGATTGAAGTTATCAAAAGAACCTTTATATATTTAAAGAAGGACATTTTCGTCCAGCTATACAAAGCTATAGTTCGTCCAAGAGTTGAGTATGGTAACGTTATATAGTACCCGCACTTAAAAAGACAGTCAGAGGCTGTGGAGCGAGTCCAGCGCAGGGCTACCAAGTTGTTGAGTGAATGTCGGGAGATGTCTTACAGCGAGCGCTTAGAGTATTTAAATCTGCACTCACTGAAGGGAAGAAGGATTCGTGGTGACCTAATAGAGGCTTACAAATTGTACAATGATCTCGTAGACGTGGAGTGGAGCGACTTTTTCAAGTCACCAAGTTGCGCCAGTACGAGAAATGCAGACGGAAAAGTATTTGTTCAACATAGTAATACTAACCTAAGAAAGTATTGTTTAAGTAATCGTGTTGCTAACCTGTGGAATAACCTTCCGTTTCGGCTAAAGATTGCACCGACTACTAACGCTTTGAAAAACCAACTGGACAAGGATCCTACATTTATTTCGTTATTCAGAAGCTATGATGAGTTACATTGTCGCAATAAGAAAATTGCGCTAAGACGCTATATAAGGCAACACATTACGATGGGGCGTTCAAAAGGCCTCACGGCCTATACCTAGCCTCTCAACTACTACTACTACTACTACTACTACTACTACTACTACTACTACTACTACTACTACTACTACTACTATGCATTCTTCGTGAATTCCGTTTTCTTCGCACTCTTCGAGCACACCGTGCAGAAGCACATTGTCACGATGACTGTATGCATCTTGGTTTTCCACCTTGCTTTCTAACTACTGCATGCGCCAATCTATCTTGTCTTGGTTTGTCTCCATTCTTTCTATGTCTCCTTTCTGACTTTCTAATTTTGCGTTGATTTGGGACATCTTCAACTCTAGCTTTGTCAACGTCTCAACTACGATGCGGATGTTTTGATTCATTCTGTCGAGTTGCACTGTCATCTTTTCCGATAGTTCTCTCGATAGTGATTCTCTCAATTGTTCAGTCTGTGCATCCATGAACCTCTTCTAGTTCAGCAGGCCCGGGGTTTAATTCCACGTTCCAGCCCAGTAGCATAATGAACATGCGATCAAAGTCATAGGCAACATCAGAAGAGTTAGCTGTCTCCTTGCAGGGCACAGGCAGTGGACAGACATGACACCCAAACATAGCGTCTTGCAATCTTCGGACGCAGTTCGATATCACCACGACCTGCCAGCAGTATGCATAGCCGACAACAGCGTAGAGGGCTACAGTGCAAACCATCATCCGCACCGAAAAGTCAGTGTAATCATCCCACTTTGAATGAGATGTATAGTCACTCAGGCGTACACGAGTGCCCCGCGGTTTCAAACAGGCGCAGAAACATCCTACTTGTAGCCGGTACCGTTAAAAGTTATGACACCCATGGTTCAATGTCGTCGAACATGCGACAGTTACATAAAAAGCGAGCTTCGTTGTCTTTTTCGCCACAGAATGGGCAGTTCTTATCATAATGATCATCTTTTCTTGACCGTGAATTTATATCAATGTCTTTACATCCAAAGCGGAAACGAATATAAGCATCACGAAATCTCCTTATGTTTGAACATAAGAAATACTGCTCGCATTCAAAGGTTATTTTAAAAGTCATAAAAACCTAGTATGTGGCTTTCGTCAAGTGCCGAGCTCCATTCTTGCAGGTGACAATCTCGCAGTCTTTAAAACTTCGAAGGAAACTCTTCTCGTTCAATGTGCCACAGCTGTTCCAAATGTAAGTGAAGCCAAGACGAGATAAACGCATTTCTATTGCTTCACGTATTTCATATCTTTGTGTATTTTGCAGAATAACATGATATATTCTTGCTTGGCTATTCTGCTGTCGGGAATTTTGCACAATCTTAACCAATATTTCACCGCCTGAAGAGTAGTGGTGATGAAAAGGGGATATCTGCCAAGTTCACCATACCAGATGCTGTTGGGGGATTTCAGATCCACGCTAAGGAAGCGCTTACGTGCAAACGTATCCGCTTTTACCACGTTGTGCCTTTTGGTCGATCCCCACAGCTGAGAACTATACAACAATCCCCACAGCTGTAAACCATACAACAATCCCCACAGCTGTGAACCATACAACAATCCCCACAGCTGTGAACCATACAACAAAGCCGGTAGACCGTGACGCTCTGGGAGTGAAGATTCCTCATGGATTCTTAACAACTGCAGAATAATATTATTTTCTGCTTTGCTCTGACCACTTGGCAATCGAGAGCCACGGACAAGGACAGCTTAGTGGTATAAACAAACCCCATGTAATTGTACCTCTTCACTACCTCCATTTATTTCCTCTTATGATCCATCGTTCTCCTCTACCAAAAAAGCTCCCTTTCCTAAAAACCATTACCATAGTCTTTTCGTTATTAACAAAGAGGTTTAGGTGACTCGATGCTATGCTTAGACTATCCAGTTGGCATTGTAGACCCACAATAGTAATGGGCAGCAGCACAATGTCATCGGCAAATACAACAGAAGTAGGTTCTTGCGTTCCTGGCAGTAACTCCACTTCATGGCGCCCATTGTCCTGTATGTAATCTGCTAAATAGGTGATACATAGACCAAAAAAATTAATGGCAACTTAACTGACCCCTGTCTCACGTCGACTGGACAATCAAAGGGATCCGACAAACCATTTCCCCAACGCACACTGGCCTCAACATGTGATTACACACCTTTCAGCATATTCACAAACTTAGTAAAGAGACCCAGCTTCCTCAGAACACTCCACAGACATGAACGGTTAACGGAAGCAAATGCCTATTCAAAGTCAACAAAGGCAGCCGTAAGTTTGCCACGACCCTCTCCGTATACGTTCTCTACAGCTATTGAGTGCAGTGTGAAAAATTATGGTCGATCGTGGAATGGTTTGCACGAAAGCCTGCTTACTCGAGACTTAACTTTTTTCCTTCTTCTGCCTAAAATCGCAAGCGGTGGTCAGGATCGACATGAACATTTGGCTTACATTACTTAATAAGGAGATATCCCTGTAATGTTGGGGATTCAAGCCATCTTCCGACTTGAGAATGGGGATGATCAAAGCGTGACACTAACTCCGAGGAAAGTGCTGCCTTTCGTACATTGTGGAAAATAGCTTGGTAAGGAATGAAGTGATACAGCTACCCAAGAGTTTCAAATAATCACCTGAAATTTCGTCTACCCCTGGAGCGTTACCAAAACTCATTCTTGCCAGTGCAAATCGTACTTCATCTCCAGTGATTAGAGTATCAAGTTCATCGTTTGAAACATGTGCATTTTCCTGAGACATTTCATTAAGAGAGAGCCTTCGGTTTAACAAACTCTCGAAGTGACGTCGCATTAGCTGACTATCAATTTGAGGCTCCTTCAGTCTCTGACTGTTGGCTCTCCTAACAATTGACCAGAACTGAGAGGGTTTTTAATAATTTTGAGGATGATTTAGCATGAAGCTCTGTAATGTTCCGCTTTTAAATGCTGAATCAACCTTTATAGTCGTTTCTGCGCTGTACATAAAGATCCCTTAATGTTTCAAAATCATGTTTTCTGAAATGACAACAAATCTTTCTTTACCTTCCATCTGAAATGCTGACTTTCCAAATCGAACCAACTAGAATTCTTATGGCTCACACGGCTCATTGAGGAAACCTTGCGGTACATGCAGCTGGCGTTTGACAGCAAGGACTCCACCAACAAGCCTAGAGCAGAAGCAAGGTTTGTCTCTATCATTCTCGCAGCTTCGTGTAGAGTGTCTGACCGCTGTTGGATCTTGGATCTGTCAAAGTTCCAAATGAACTTTTGTATAGGTTTGCTAGAAGTGGTTGTTCTGGTAGTGAAATGGGTATCTGCACCAATACCTATTTCAAGGGGCATGTGGTTAGAATGTATTTCATTCTCTACCTTAAAACTTACATGAAGAGGAAACTCGCAACTGTTCATGCCGAGCAGACAGTAATCAATAACGCTGTCGCCATGTTGGGAAAGGTAAATGAAGCGTCCCAACCTGTAGCCAGGGATACACAAATGATAAATCTTGCATTCATTAATCAGAATTTCACCAAACTGATTCCTGTAGGGATCCTGAGATTGGCGCTGGGTGATGACATCACTGCATGAACATATATTCGAGGTCAAGGGTTCAAACATATACTCCTCCTCTTCTAAATCACTGTGCATATTCCAACTGCCGGTTCTCGCATTTAGATCTCCACAAATTAAAATGGATGCCTCTGGGTACGTTGTCTCAGCCGGAATAAGTCATCCTCCAGTTAAGAAATGCTGCACTTAACATGTGTGTTCTTGTAGTATGAAGAGTCTACCGAGGAACGTGCACACATATGCTGCCGAGCACGGTGGTTTCAGTCTGAAGATTAGCATGTTTTTTTAGTACAGTTAACCTGCGAAACTTCATACGTTAAAACTTTTCTTATCATAATAACTACGCCTCCAGATCTATGTCCCTTAAGTAAAGGTTTCAATGCTGGGGGGTAAACAAAAAAATCGCTCAAATGCACTCAGAAATCAAAGTCTCCAGAAGTGAATGTCACTACAAGACAGTAAACAGCAAATTCTGCCAAATAATTTTAAAACCCGAGTTCACACATCTTTGTAGATAACCCTTCATTGCTAAAAATGGATGCTTTCCCTTGGGTTAAAACAACTTCGTCGTTTTCTCATCAGGCACTCCGACGCTTGTAAAAATGAGGTCTGCGCAGAGTTGTCAAGAAGACTGCTTATCACCTTCAGAGGCGCCTTCACATACCTGCGCCTTCCCTTGGTTCCGTAACCTGCCATGTCACACACCCGTCTGTGGCTGGACACTGTTGCCAGTTGCTTGTCCAGAATCCACGTCCGTGTCCGCAGAGTCAATAGGAGTCGTTTCTCCTGCAAGCCTTGTCCTTACCGCGTAGTCTTCCCTCTCGCCGCTGTGGCAGTCTTCGCCGAACGTGATCCCTCTCTTCGTCAGTGGAGCTTGCGTGGTTCCTGTTCCTGTCGAGGAGAGAGAGAGGGGGGGGGGAGAGATATATAGATAGATAGATAGATAGATAGATAGATAGATAGATAGATAGACAGACAGACAGACAGACAGACAGACAGACAGGCAGACAGACAGACAGACAGACAGACAGGCAGGCAGGCAGGCAGGCAGGCAGGCAGGCAGATAGATAGATAGATAAATAGATAGATAGATGTAGATAGATAGATAGATAGATGTAGATAGATAGATAGATAGATAGATAGATAGATAGATAGATAGATAGATAGATAGATAGATAGATAGATAGATAGATAGATAGATAGATAGATAGATAGATAGATAGATAGATAGATAGATAGATAGATAGATAGATAGATAGATAGATAGATAGATAGATAGATAGATAGATAGATAGATAGATAGATAGATAGATAGATAGATAGATAGATAGATAGATAGATAGATAGATAGATAGATAGATATAGATAGATAGATAGATAGATAGATAGATAGATAGATAGATAGATAGATAGATAGATAGATAGATAGATAGATAGATAGATAGATAGATAGATAGATAGATAGATAGATAGATAGATAGATAGATAGATAGATAGATAGATAGATAGATAGATAGATAGATAGATAGATAGATAGATAGATAGATAGATAGATAGATAGATAGATAGATAGATAGATAGATAGATAGATAGATAGATAGATAGATAGATAGATAGATAGATAGATAGATAGATAGATAGATAGATAGATAGATAGATAGATAGATAGATAGATAGATAGATAGATAGATAGATAGATAGATAGATAGATAGATAGATAGATAGATAGATAGATAGATAGATAGATAGATAGATAGATAGATAGATAGATAGATAGATAGATAGATAGATAGATAGATAGATAGATAGATAGATAGATAGATAGATAGATAGATAGATAGATAGATAGATAGATAGATAGATAGAGATAGAGATAGTAAGAGAGAGAGAGAGAGAGAGAGAGAGCACGTCAAATATGTACTGTTTAAGAGATATTCAACTGCATCACCTTTGATTTAAAAAGCAGGAAAATTTAGCACGACGTGATGCCTCATGGTAGGTCTTGCCAGGTCCATTATTACTGTCCCTTCGTGTCACTCGAAGCAAGTGGCGTGTTTTTCTGAATGAACCTTCTGCCGTTGTTGCCGTCACAAGGAGGGAAAATCTTTCACAGAGAAGTAATAAGCACGGCTCCTGGGACGTGATCCCATTCCTCTCACCTTGGAGCCTTGTCATCCGTCCGGGACAGGCTCCTCTCAAAATGGGGTCACAACCTTGATACTGGGTCGAAGACAGTCCTCGCTGTTGTTTTTCTTACTGTCTTTCTCATCTGTCTGGAAACTGGTTCAACACGTATTATAAAGACTGCATCAGAAGTTGTTTCGCGAGGGCGACACTGAGTTGTTTCATGGTATCGACGGTTTGCTTTTCACGTGCTATTTCCAGAGGCCTGACGCAGCAGCAGCTAACGTGTATATGTGCGTCTGTATTTTTTCCGTTTTCCGTAAGAAGTGCATAATTTAACACGGGCTCTTTTTGTGTTGATTTAAATTTAGATTGTTGATTTGTGTGGAGTGTTTGAAGTGTACGAATGTATCTTTTTATGGTGCACTCCGTATCTATTACTTTTGTGATTTTCATTGCCGCGACTTGTACCCTTGCGCGTTTTGACACTTTAGGTCGTGCCGATCCTGACGCGTCACACTGCTCATACATGGCAGAAGGAGTAACAAGATAAAGCAAAGCTTGGAAACGCTACGAACTTTCCGAAATCAGTCTTCCGGCTGCGAATGCAAACACGCGGACAACTGTCGTTACACAAACCACTGCCAGCATACAACGAGGGATCCCCACTCCGCGGTTATACATGTCCATTTTTGGATCTCACTGTATTATTAGCAAACAAACAAACAAACAGATGAAACAAAAGCAAAGCAAACAAATGAAAGAAAAGGACTTCAAAGATGACAGACACTACTTCTGCCGATACATGTTTCTTTAATAAAAGAAAAACAGGGGAATATATATAGATTAAAAAACGGCTATCCCTTAAACCAGAATTACCACTTCTAAAGGGATAGAGATCTCAGAGCTAGAATGGCTAGGTAGCCCAGTGTGGAACTCCCAGGTCTCCGGCGCTGCAGGTGGAGGCCACTGAAGCTAGAGCTCAGGAGGAAGGCACTGAAGCTAGAGCTCAGGAGGAGGGCACTGAGGCTAGAGCTCAGGAGGAAGGCAGCGAGGCTAGAGCTCAGGAGGAGGGCAGCGAGGCTAGAGCTCAGGAGGAAGGCACTGAGGCTAGAGCTCAGGAGGAGGGCAGCGAGGCCAGAGCTCAGGAGGAAGGCAGCGAGGCCAGAGCTCAGGAGGAAGGCAGCGAGGCTAGAGCTCAGGAGGATGGCACTGAGGCTAGAGCTCAGGAGGATGGCACTGAGGCTAGAGCTCAGGCGGAAGGCAGCGACGCTAGAGCTCAGGAGGAAGGCAGCGAGGCCCGAGCTCAGGAGGATGGCACTGAGGCTAGAGCTCAGGAGGAAGGCAGCGACGCTAGAGCTCAGGAGGAAGGCAGCGAGGCTAGAGCTCAGGAGGAGGGCAGCGAGGCTAGAGCTCAGGAGGAAGGCACTGAGGCTAGAGCTCAGGAGGAGGGCAGCGAGGCCAGAGCTCAGGAGGAAGGCAGCGAGGCCAGAGCTCAGGAGGAAGGCAGCGAGGCTAGAGCTCAGGAGGATGGCACTGAGGCTAGAGCTCAGGAGGATGGCACTGAGGCTAGAGCTCAGG
>JAWQFJ010030815.1:115000-131788 GCA_034096865.1 Theodoxus fluviatilis | reverse complement strand
GGAAGGCAGCGAGGCCAGAGCTCAGCAGGAATGCACTGAGGCTAGAGCTCAGGAGGGGGGCACTGAAGCTAGAGCTCAGGAGGAAGGCAGCGAGGCCAGAGCTCAGCAGGAATGCACTGAGGCTAGAGCTCAGGAGGGGGGCACTGAAGCTAGAGCTCAGGAGGAAGGCAGCGAGGCCAGAGCTCAGGAGGAATGCACTGAGGCTAGAGCTCAGGAGGAGGGCACTGAAGCTAGAGCTCAGGAGGAGGGCATCTGACTGTGCAACTGACTATGCACTTGACTGTGCACTTGACGTGCAGCTGACTGAGCACATGACTGCACTTCAGCGTGCACTTGACTGTGCGCTTGCCTGTACACTCGACTATGCATCTGACTGTGCATCTGACTGTGCAGTTGACCATGCACTTGACCGTGCACTTGCCTGTACACCTCACTGTGCACCTGACTGTGCACTTGACTGTACACCTCATCGCGCACCTGACTGCGCACCTGGCCGTGCACTTGACCGTGCACTTGACCGTGCACTTGCCTGTGCAGTTGCCTGTGCACTTGACCGTGCACTTGCCTGTGCACCTCACTGCGCACTTGACTGTGCACTTGACTGTACACCTCACTGCGCACCTGACTGTACACTTGACTGTACACCTCACTGCGCACCTGACTGTGCACTTGACGGTGCACCTGACTGTGCACTTGACTGTACACCTCACTGCGCACCTGACTGTACACTTGGCTGTACACCTCACTGCGCACCTGACTGTGCACTTGACTGTGCATTTGAGTGTGCACTTGACTGTACACTTGACTGTGCACTTGACTCTACACTTAACTATGCACTTGACTCTACACTTGACTGTGCGACTGACTGAGCACTTGATTGTACGCTTGACTGTGCACTTGACGTGCACTTGACTGTGCACTTGTCTGTGCACTTCACTATAGCATGCAACATGAATTATTTTTCAGGAATTCATCTTTTTTATAATATGTTCTCTAAACGACAAGAATAATGTATAAACAATGACAATTGAAATATTTTCCTTGTGTTTTGATGACAGAGCAAATCTGAACGCCAAAAATTCTGCAATGTTGCAGCACATCATGTCACCTCAGAGTACAGTGTGCTTTTTATGAATGGACTCCTGGTCATAGCAGACTATTTCCTTTGTCGAGCCACATTACTGTGTACTTGACTGTGAACCGACTGTGCACTTGACCGTGCACTTTACCATGCCACCGACTGAGCTCAGGAGGAGGGCACTGAGGCTGGAGCTCAGGAGGAGGGCAGAGAGGCTAGAGCTCAGGAGGAAGGCAGCGAGGCTAGAGCTCAGGAGGAAGGCAGCGGGGCTAGAGCTCAGGAGGAAGGCAGCGAGGCTAGAGCTCAGGAGGAAGGCAGCGAGGCTAGAGCTCAGGAGGAAGGCAGCGAGGCTAGAGCTCAGGAGGAAGGCACTGAAGCTAGAGCTCAGGAGGAAGGCAGCGAGGCTAGAGCTCAGGAGGAAGGCAGCGAGGCTAGAGCTCAGGAGGAAGGCACTGAAGCTAAAGCTCAGGAGGAAGGCAGCGAGGCTAGAGCTCAGGAGGAGGGCACTGAGGCTAGAGCTCAGGAGAAGGGCACTGAGGCTAGAGCTCAGGAGAAGGGCACTGAGGCTAGAGCTTAGGAGGAGGGCAGAGAGGCCAGAGCTCAGGAGGAAGGCACTGAGGCTAGAGCTCAGGAGGAATGCAGAGAGGCTAGAGCTCAGGAGGAAGGCACTGAAGCTAGAGCTCAGGAGGAAGGCATTGAAGCTAGAGCTCAGGAGGAGGGCACTGAAGCTAGAGCTCAGGAGGAAGGCACTGAAGCTAGAGCTCAGGAGGAGGGCACTGAGGCTAGAGCTCAGGAGGAAGGCAGCGAGGCTAGATCTCAGGAGGAAGGCACTGAGGCTAGAGCTCAGAAGGAAGGCACTGAAGCTAGAGCTCAGAAGGAGGGCACTGAGGCTAGAGCTCAGGAGGAAGGCAGCGAGGCTAGAGCTCAGGAGGAAGGCACTGAGGCTAGAGCTCAAGAGGAGGGCAGAGAGGCTAGAGCTCAGGAGGAGGGCACTGAGGCTAGAGCTCAGGAGGAGGGCACTGAGGCTAGAGCTCAGGAGGAAGGCACTGAGGCTAGAGCTCAGGAGGAAGGCACTGAGGCTAGAGCTCAGGAGGAGGGCACTGAGGGTAGAGCTCAGGAGGAAGGCACTTAGGCTAGAGCTCAGGAGGAGGGCACTGAGGGTAGAGCTCAGGAGGAAGGCACTGAGGCTAGAGCTCAGGAGGAGGGCACTGAGGCTAGAGCTCAGGAGGAAGGCACTGAGGCTAGAGCTCAGGAGGAGGGCAGAGAGGCTTGAGCTCAGGAGGAAGGCAGCGAGGCTAGAGCTCAGGAGGAGGGCACTTAGGCTAGAGCTCAGGAGGAAGGCAGCGACGCTAGAGCTCAGGAGGAGGGCACTGAGGCTAGAGCTCAGGAGGAAGGCACTGAGGCTAGAGCTCAGGAGGAGGGCAGCGACGCTAGAGCTCAGGAGGAGGCACTGAGGCTAGAGCTCAGGAGGAGGGCACTGAGGCTAGAGCTCAGGAGGAAGGCACTGAGGCTAGAGCTCAGGAGGAGGCAGAGAGGCTAGAGCTCAGGAGGAAGGCAGCGAGGCTAGAGCTCAGGAGGAGGGCACTTAGGCTAGAGCTCAGGAGGAAGGCAGCGACGCTAGAGCTCAGGACGAAGGCAGCGGGCTAGAGCTCAGGAGGAGGGCACTGAGGCTAGAGCTCAGGAGGAAGGCAGCGGGGCTAGAGCTCAGGAGGAAGGCAGCGGGGCTAGAGCTCAGGAGGAAGGCAGCGGGGCTAGAGCTCAGGAGGAAGGCAGCGGGGCTAGAGCTCAGGAGGAAGACACTGAGGCTAGAGCTCAGGAGGAGGGCACTGAGGCTAGAGCTCAGGAGGAGGGCACTGAGACTAGAGCTCAGGAGGAAGGCAGCGAGGCCAGAGCTCAGGAGGAAGGCACTTAGGCTAGAGCTCAGGAGGAGGGCAGAGAGGCCAGAGCTCAGGAGGAGGGCACTTAGGCTAGAGCTCAGGAGGAAGGCAGCGAGGCCAGAGCTCAGGAGGAATGCACTGAGGCTAGAGCTCAGGAGGAGGGCACTGAAGCTAGAGCTCAGGAGGAGGGCAGAGAGGCCAGAGCTCAGGAGAAGGGCACTTAGGCTAGAGCTCAGGAGGAAGGCAGCGAGGCCAGAGCTCAGGAGGAATGCACTGAGGCTAGAGCTCAGGAGGAGGGCACTGAAGCTAGAGCTCAGGAGGAGGGCATCTGACTGTGCAACTGACTATGCACTTGACTGTGCACTTGACGTGCAGCTGACTGTGCACATGACTGCACTTCAGCGTGCACTTGACTGTGCGCTTGCCTGTACACTCGACTATGCATCTGACTGTGCATCTGACTGTGCAGTTGACCATGCACTTGACCGTGCACTTGCCTGTACACCTCACTGTGCACCTGACTGTGCACTTGACTGTACACCTCATCGCGCACCTGACTGCGCACCTGGCCGTGCACTTGACCGTGCACTTGACCGTGCACTTGCCTGTGCAGTTGCCTGTGCACTTGACCGTGCACTTGCCTGTGCACCTCACTGCGCACTTGACTGTGCACTTGACTGTACACCTCACTGCGCACCTGACTGTACACTTGACTGTACACCTCACTGCGCACCTGACTGTGCACTTGACGGTGCACCTGACTGTGCACTTGACTGTACACCTCACTGCGCACCTGACTGTACACTTGGCTGTACACCTCACTGCGCACCTGACTGTGCACTTGACTGTGCATTTGAGTGTGCACTTGACTGTACACTTGACTGTGCACTTGACTCTACACTTAACTATGCACTTGACTCTACACTTGACTGTGCGACTGACTGAGCACTTGATTGTACGCTTGACTGTGCACTTGACGTGCACTTGACTGTGCACTTGTCTGTGCACTTCACTATAGCATGCAACATGAATTATTTTTCAGGAATTCATCTTTTTTATAATATGTTCTCTAAACGACAAGAATAATGTATAAACAATGACAATTGAAATATTTTCCTTGTGTTTTGATGACAGAGCAAATCTGAACGCCAAAAATTCTGCAATGTTGCAGCACATCATGTCACCTCAGAGTACAGTGTGCTTTTTATGAATGGACTCCTGGTCATAGCAGACTATTTCCTTTGTCGAGCCACATTACTGTGTACTTGACTGTGAACCGACTGTGCACTTGACCGTGCACTTTACCATGCCACCGACTGAGCTCAGGAGGAGGGCACTGAGGCTGGAGCTCAGGAGGAGGGCAGAGAGGCTAGAGCTCAGGAGGAAGGCAGCGAGGCTAGAGCTCAGGAGGAAGGCAGCGGGGCTAGAGCTCAGGAGGAAGGCAGCGAGGCTAGAGCTCAGGAGGAAGGCAGCGAGGCTAGAGCTCAGGAGGAAGGCAGCGAGGCTAGAGCTCAGGAGGAAGGCAGCGAGGCTAGAGCTCAGGAGGAAGGCAGCGAGGCTAGAGCTCAGGAGGAAGGCAGCGAGGCTAGAGCTCAGGAGGAAGGCACTGAGGCTAGAGCTCAGGAGGAAGGCAGCGAGGCTAGAGCTCAGGAGGAGGGCACTGAGGCTAGAGCTCAGGAGAGAGGGCAGAGCTAGGAGAGGCTAGAGCTCAGGAGAAAGGCACTGAGGCTAGAGCTTAGGAGGAGGGCAGAGAGGCCAGAGCTCAGGAGGAAGGCACTGAGGCTAGAGCTCAGGAGGAATGCAGAGAGGCTAGAGCTCAGGAGGAAGGCACTGAAGCTAGAGCTCAGGAGGAAGGCATTGAAGCTAGAGCTCAGGAGGAGGGCACTGAAGCTAGAGCTCAGGAGGAAGGCACTGAAGCTAGAGCTCAGGAGGAGGGCACTGAGGCTAGAGCTCAGGAGGAAGGCAGCGAGGCTAGATCTCAGGAGGAAGGCACTGAGGCTAGAGCTCAGAAGGAAGGCACTGAAGCTAGAGCTCAGAAGGAGGGCACTGAGGCTAGAGCTCAGGAGGAAGGCAGCGAGGCTAGAGCTCAGGAGGAAGGCACTGAGGCTAGAGCTCAAGAGGAGGGCAGAGAGGCTAGAGCTCAGGAGGAGGGCACTGAGGCTAGAGCTCAGGAGGAGGGCACTGAGGCTAGAGCTCAGGAGGAAGGCACTGAGGCTAGAGCTCAGGAGGAAGGCACTGAGGCTAGAGCTCAGGAGGAGGGCACTGAGGGTAGAGCTCAGGAGGAAGGCACTTAGGCTAGAGCTCAGGAGGAGGGCACTGAGGGTAGAGCTCAGGAGGAAGGCACTGAGGCTAGAGCTCAGGAGGAGGGCACTGAGGCTAGAGCTCAGGAGGAAGGCACTGAGGCTAGAGCTCAGGAGGAGGGCAGAGAGGCTTGAGCTCAGGAGGAAGGCAGCGAGGCTAGAGCTCAGGAGGAGGGCACTTAGGCTAGAGCTCAGGAGGAAGGCAGCGACGCTAGAGCTCAGGAGGAGGGCACTGAGGCTAGAGCTCAGGAGGAAGGCACTGAGGCTAGAGCTCAGGAGGAGGGCAGCGACGCTAGAGCTCAGGAGGAGGGCACTGAGGCTAGAGCTCAGGAGGAGGGCACTGAGGCTAGAGCTCAGGAGGAAGGCACTGAGGCTAGAGCTCAGGAGGAGGGCAGAGAGGCTAGAGCTCAGGAGGAAGGCAGCGAGGCTAGAGCTCAGGAGGAGGGCACTTAGGCTAGAGCTCAGGAGGAAGGCAGCGACGCTAGAGCTCAGGACGAAGGCAGCGGGGCTAGAGCTCAGGAGGAGGGCACTGAGGCTAGAGCTCAGGAGGAAGGCAGCGGGGCTAGAGCTCAGGAGGAAGGCAGCGGGGCTAGAGCTCAGGAGGAAGGCAGCGGGGCTAGAGCTCAGGAGGAAGGCAGCGGGGCTAGAGCTCAGGAGGAAGACACTGAGGCTAGAGCTCAGGAGGAGGGCACTGAGGCTAGAGCTCAGGAGGAGGGCACTGAGACTAGAGCTCAGGAGGAAGGCAGCGAGGCCAGAGCTCAGGAGGAAGGCACTTAGGCTAGAGCTCAGGAGGAGGGCAGAGAGGCCAGAGCTCAGGAGGAGGGCACTGAGGCTAGAGCTCAGGAGGAAGGCAGCGAGGCTAGAGCTCAGGAGGAGGCACTGAGGCTAGAGCTCAGGAGGAGGGCAGAGAGGCTAGAGCTCAGGAGGAGGGCACGAGGCTAGAGCTCAGGAGGAAGGCACTGAGGCTAGAGCTCAGGAGGAAGGCACTGAGGCTAGAGCTCAGGAGGAGGCACTGAGGCTAGAGCTCAGGAGGAGGGCACTGAGGCTAGAGCTCAGGAGGAAGGCACTGAGGCTAGAGCTCAGGAGGAGGGCAGAGAGGCTAGAGCTCAGGAGGAGGGCAGCGAGGCTAGAGCTCAGGAGAAGGGCACTGAGGCTAGAGCTCAGGAGGAGGGCACTGAGGCTAGAGCTCAGGAGGAGGGCAGAGAGGCTAGAGCTCAGGAGGAGGGCACTGAGGCTAGAGCTCAGGAGGAGGGCACTGAGGCTAGAGCTCAGGAGGAAGGCACTGAGGCTAGAGCTCAGGAGGAAGGCACTGAGGCTAGAGCTCAGGAGGAGGGCACTGAGGCTAGAGCTCAGGAGGAAGGCACTGAGGCTAGAGCTCAGGAGGAGGGCACTGAGGCTAGAGCTCAGGAGGAGGGCAGCGAGGCTAGAGCTCAGGAGGAGGGCACTGAGGCTAGAGCTCAGGAGGAAGGCACTGAGGCTAGAGCTCAGGAGGAGGGCACTGAGGCTAGAGCTCAGGAGGAGGGCACTGAGGCTAGAGCTCAGGAGGAGGGCAGCGAGGCTAGAGCTCAGGAGGAAGGCACTGAGGCTAGAGCTCAGGAGGAGGGCAGAGAGGCTAGAGCTCAGGAGGAAGGCACTGAGGCTAGAGCTCAGGAGGAGGCAGCGAGGCTAGAGCTCAGGAGGAAGGCACTGAGGCTAGAGCTCAGGAGGAGGGCAGCGAGGCTAGAGCTCAGGAGGAAGGCACTGAGGCTAGAGCTCAGGAGGAGGGCACTGAGGCTAGAGCTCAGGAGGAAGGCAGCGAGGCTAGAGCTCAGGAGGAGGGCACTGAGGCTAGAGCTCAGGAGGAGGGCACTGAGGCTAGAGCTCAGGAGGAGGGGAGGAGGGCAGCGAGGCTAGAGCTCAGGAGGAAGGCACTGAGGCTAGAGCTCAGGAGGAGGGCAGCGAGGCTAGAGCTCAGGAGGAAGGCACTGAGGCTAGAGCTCAGGAGGAGGGCAGCGAGGCTAGAGCTCAGGAGGAAGGCACTGAGGCTAGAGCTCAGGAGGAGGGCAGCGAGGCTAGAGCTCAGGAGGAAGGCACTGAGGCTAGAGCTCAGGAGGAAGGCAGCGAGGCTAGAGCTCAGGAGGAGGGCACTGAGGCTAGAGCTCAGGAGGAGGGCAGAGAGGCTAGAGCTCAGGAGGAGGGCACTGAGGCTAGAGCTCAGGAGGAGGGCAGCGAGGCTAGAGCTCAGGAGGAAGGCAGCGAGGCTAGAGCTCAGGAGGAGGGCACTGAGGCTAGAGCTCAGGAGGAAGGCACTGAGGCTAGAGCTCAGGAGGAAGGCACTGAGGCTAGAGCTCAGGAGGAGGCAGAGAGGCTAGAGCTCAGGAGGAAGGCAGCGAGGGCTAGAGCTCAGGAGGAAGGCACTGAGGCTAGAGCTCAGGAGGAGGGCACTGAGGCTAGAGCTCAGGAGGAGGGCACTGAGGCTAGAGCTCAGGAGGAGGGCACTGAGGCTAGAGCTCAGGAGGAAGGCACTGAGGCTAGAGCTCAGGAGGAAGGCAGAGAGGCTAGAGCTCAGGAGGAGGGCACTGAGGCTAGAGCTCAGGAGGAGGGCACTGAGGCTAGAGCTCAGGAGGAAGGCACTGAGGCTAGAGCTCAGGAGGAGGGCAGAGAGGCTAGAGCTCAGGAGGAAGGCAGCGAGGCTAGAGCTCAGGAGGAAGGCAGCGAGGCTAGAGCTCAGGAGGAGGGCACTGAGGCTAGAGCTCAGGAGGAAGGCACTGAGGCTAGAGCTCAGGAGGAAGGCACTGAGGCTAGAGCTCAGGAGGAGGGCACTGAGGCTAGAGCTCAGGAGGAGGGCACTGAGGCTAGAGCTCAGGAGGAGGGCAGCGGGGCTAGAGCTCAGGAGGAGGGCACTGAGGCTAGAGCTCAGGAGGAGGGCACTGAGGCTAGAGCTCAGGAGGAGGGCACTGAGGCTAGAGCTCAGGAGGAGGGCACTGAGGCTAGAGCTCAGGAGGAGGGCAGCGAGGCTAGAGCTCAGGAGGAAGGCACTGAGGCTAGAGCTCAGGAGGAGGGCAGCGAGGCCAGAGCTCAGGAGGAAGGCACTGAGGCTAGAGCTCAGGAGGAGGGCAGCGAGGCTAGAGCTCAGGAGGAGGCACTGAGGCTAGAGCTCAGGAGGAGGGCAGCGAGGCTAGAGCTCAGGAGGAGGGCACTGAGGCTAGAGCTCAGGAGGAGGGCACTGAGGCTAGAGCTCAGGAGGAAGGCAGCGAGGCTAGAGCTCAGGAGGAGGGCACTGAGGCTAGAGCTCAGGAGGAGGGCACTGAGGCTAGAGCTCAGGAGGAGGGCAGCGAGGCTAGAGCTCAGGAGGAAGGCAGCGAGGCTAGAGCTCAGGAGGAGGGCACTGAGGCTAGAGCTCAGGAGGAAGGCAGCGAGGCTAGAGCTCAGGAGGAAGGCAGCGAGGCTAGAGCTCAGGAGGAGGGCACTGAGGCTAGAGCTCAGGAGGAGGGCACTGAGGCTAGAGCTCAGGAGGAGGGCACTGAGGCTAGAGCTCAGGAGGAGGGCAGCGGGCTAGAGCTCAGGAGGAAGGCACTGAGGCTAGAGCTCAGGAGGAGGGCAGCGAGGCTAGAGCTCAGGAGGAAGGCACTGAGGCTAGAGCTCAGGAGGAGGGCAGCGAGGCTAGAGCTCAGGAGGAGGGCACTGAGGCTAGAGCTCAGGAGGAAGGCAGCGAGGCTAGAGCTCAGGAGGAGGGCACTGAGGCTAGAGCTCAGGAGGAGGGCACTGAGGCTAGAGCTCAGGAGGAGGGCAGCGAGGCTAGAGCTCAGGAGGAGGGCACTGAGGCTAGAGCTCAGGAGGAGGGCAGCGAGGCTAGAGCTCAGGAGGAAGGCAGCGAGGCTAGAGCTCAGGAGGAGGGCACTGAGGCTAGAGCTCAGGAGGAAGGCACTGAGGCTAGAGCTCAGGAGGAAGGCACTGAGGCTAGAGCTCAGGAGGAGGGCAGAGAGGCTAGAGCTCAGGAGGAGGGCAGCGAGGCTAGAGCTCAGGAGAAGGGCACTGAGGCTAGAGCTCAGGAGGAAGGCACTGAGGCTAGAGCTCAGGAGGAGGGCACTGAGGCTAGAGCTCAGGAGGAAGGCACTGAGGCTAGAGCTCAGGAGGAGGGCACTGAGGCTAGAGCTCAGGAGGAGGGCACTGAGGCTAGAGCTCAGGAGGAGGGCACTGAGGCTAGAGCTCAGGAGGAGGGCAGAGAGGCTAGAGCTCAGGAGGAGGGCAGCGAGGCTAGAGCTCAGGAGGAGGGCACTGAGGCTAGAGCTCAGGAGGAGGGCACTGAGGCTAGAGCTCAGGAGGAGGGCACTGAGGCTAGAGCTCAGGAGGAGGGCAGCGGGGCTAGAGCTCAGGAGGAAGGCACTGAGGCTAGAGCTCAGGAGGAGGCACGAGGCTAGAGCTCAGGAGGAGGGCACTGAGGCTAGAGCTCAGGAGGAGGGCACTGAGGCTAGAGCTCAGGAGGAGGGCACTGAGGCTAGAGCTCAGGAGGAGGGCAGCGACGCTAGAGCTCAGGAGGAAGGCACTGAGGCTAGAGCTCAGGAGGAGGGCAGCGAGGCTAGAGCTCAGGAGGAGGGCACTGAGGCTAGAGCTCAGGAGGAGGGCAGCGACGCTAGAGCTCAGGAGGAGGGCACTGAGGCTAGAGCTCAGGAGGAGGGCAGCGAGGCTAGAGCTCAGGAGGAGGGCACTGAGGCTAGAGCTCAGGAGGAGGGCACTGAGGCTAGAGCTCAGGAGGAGGGCAGCGACGCTAGAGCTCAGGAGGAGGGCACTGAGGCTAGAGCTCAGGAGGAGGGCACTGAGGCTAGAGCTCAGGAGGAGGGCAGCGACGCTAGAGCTCAGGAGGAGGGCAGCGAGGCTAGAGCTCAGGAGGAGGGCACTGAGGCTAGAGCTCAGGAGGAAGGCAGCGAGGCTAGAGCTCAGGAGGAAGGCAGCGAGGCTAGAGCTCAGGAGGAGGGCACTGAGGCTAGAGCTCAGGAGGAGGGCAGCGAGGCTAGAGCTCAGGAGGAAGGCAGCGAGGCTAGAGCTCAGGAGGAGGGCACTGAGGCTAGAGCTCAGGAGGAGGGCAGAGAGGCTAGAGCTCAGGAGGAAGGCAGCGAGGCTAGAGCTCAGGAGGAGGGCACTGAGGCTAGAGCTCAGGAGGAAGGCAGCGAGGCTAGAGCTCAGGAGGAGGGCAGCGAGGCTAGAGCTCAGGAGGAAGGCACTGAGGCTAGAGCTCAGGAGGAAGGCAGCGAGGCTAGAGCTCAGGAGGAGGGCACTGAGGCTAGAGCTCAGGAGGAAGGCACTGAGGCTAGAGCTCAGGAGGAGGGCACTGAGGCTAGAGCTCAGGAGGAGGGCAGCGAGGCTAGAGCTCAGGAGGAGGGCACTGAGGCTAGAGCTCAGGAGGAGGGCAGAGAGGCTAGAGCTCAGGAGGAAGGCAGCGAGGCTAGAGCTCAGGAGGAGGGCACTGAGGCTAGAGCTCAGGAGGAAGGCACTGAGGCTAGAGCTCAGGAGGAAGGCACTGAGGCTAGAGCTCAGGAGGAGGGCAGCGAGGCTAGAGCTCAGGAGGAGGGCACTGAGGCTAGAGCTCAGGAGAAGGGCACTGAGGCTAGAGCTCAGGAGGAGGGCACTGAGGCTAGAGCTCAGGAGGAGGGCACTGAGGCTAGAGCTCAGGAGGAGGGCACTGAGGCTAGAGCTCAGGAGGAGGGCACTGAGGCTAGAGCTCAGGAGGAAGGCAGAGAGGCTAGAGCTCAGGAGGAGGGCAGAGAGGCTAGAGCTCAGGAGGAGGGCACTGAGGCTGGAGCTCAGGAGGAAGGCACTGAGGCTAGAGCTCAGGAGGAGGGCAGAGAGGCTAGAGCTCAGGAGGAAGGCAGCGAGGCTAGAGCTCAGAAGAATGGCAGCGAGGCTAGAGCTCAGGAGGAAGGCACTGAGGCTAGAGCTCAGGAGGAAGGCACTGAGGCTAGAGCTCAGGAGGAAGGCACTGAGGCTAGAGCTCAGGAGGAGGGCCCTGAGGCTAGAGCTCAGGAGGAGGGCACTGAGGCTAGAGCTCAGGAGGAGGGCAGAGAGGCTAGAGTTTAGGAGGGCAGCGAGGCTAGAGCTCAGGAGAAGGGCACTGAGGCTAGAGCTCAGGAGGAGGGCACTGAGGCTAGAGCTCAGGAGGAGGGCACTGAGGCTAGAGCTCAGGAGGAGGGCAGCGACGCTAGAGCTCAGGAGGAAGGCACTGAGGCTAGAGCTCAGGAGGAGGGCAGCGAGGCCAGAGCTCAGGAGGACGGCACTGAGGCTAGAGCTCAGGAGGAGGGCAGCGACGCTAGAGCTCAGGAGGAGGGCACTGAGACTAGAGCTCAGGAGGAGGGCAGCGACGCTAGAGCTCAGGAGGAGGGCACTGAGGCTAGAGCTCAGGAGGAGGGCACTGAGGCTAGAGCTCAGGAGGAAGGCAGCGGCGCTAGAGCTCAGGAGGAGGGCACTGGGGCTAGAGCTCAGGAGGAGGGCACTGAGGCTAGAGCTCAGGAGGAGGGCAGCGACGCTAGAGCTCAGGAGGAAGGCAGCGACGTTAGAGCTCAGGAGGAGGGCACTGAGGCTAGAGCTCAGGAGGAAGGCAGCGACGCTAGAGCTCAGGAGGAAGGCAGCGACGCTAGAGCTCAGGAGGAGGGCACTGAGGCTAGAGCTCAGGAGGAGGGCAGCGAGGCCAGAGCTCAGGAGGAAGGCACTGAAGCTAGACCTCAGGAGGAGGGCAGCGAGGCCAGAGCTCAGGATGAAGGCACTGAGGCTAGAGCTCAGGAGGAGGGCAGCGAGGCCAGAGCTCAGGAGGAAGGCACTGAGGCTAGAGCTCAGGAGGAGGGCAGCGAGGCTAGAGCTCAGGAGAAGGGCACTGAGGCTAGAGCTCAGGAGGAAGGCAGCGAGGCTAGAGCTCAGGAGGAGGGCACTGAGGCTGGAGCTCAGGAGGAGGGCACTGAGGCTAGAGCTCAGGAGGAGGGCAGAGAGGCCAGAGCTCAGGAGGAGGGCACTGAAGCTAGACCTCAGGAGGAGGGCAGAGAGGCCAGAGCTCAGGAGGAAGGCAGCGAGGCTAGAGCTCACGAGGAGGGCACTGAGGCTAGAGCTCAGGAGGAAGGCACTGAGGCTAGAGCTAAGGAAGAAGGCACTGAAGCTAGACCTCAGGAGGAGGGCAGCGAGGCTAGAGCTCAGGTTGAGGGCAGCGAGGCTAGAGCTCAGGAGAAGGGCACTGAGGCTAGAGCTCAGGAGAAGGGCACTGAGGCTAGAGCTCAGGAGGAGGGCACTGAGGCTAGAGCTCAGGAGGAGGGCACTGAGGCTGGAGCTCAGGAGGAATGCAGAGAGGCTAGAGCTCAGGAGGAAGGCAGAGAGGCTAGAGCTCAGGAGGAAGGCACTGAAGCTAGACCTCAGGAGGAGGGCAGAGAGGCCAGAGCTCAGGAGGAAGGCAGCGAGGCTAGAGCTCAGGAGGAATGCACTGAAGCTAGACCTCAGGAGGAGGGCAGAGAGGCCAGAGCTCAGGAGGAAGGCAGCGAGGCTAGAGCTCAGGAGGAGGGCACTGAGGCTAGAGCTCAGGAGGAAGGCACTGAGGCTAGAGCTAAGGAAGAAGGCACTGAAGCTAGACCTCAGGAGGAGGGCAGCGAGGCTAGAGCTCAGGAGGAGGGCAGCGAGGCTAGAGCTCAGGAGAAGGGCACTGAGGCTAGAGCTCAGGAGAAGGGCACTGAGGCTAGAGCTCAGAAGGAATGCAGAGAGGCTAGAGCTCAGGAGGAAGGCAGAGAGGCTAGAGCTCAGGAGGAATGCAGAGAGGCTAGAGCTCAGGAGGAAGGCAGAGAGGCTAGAGCTCAGGAGGAGGGCACTGGGGCTAGAGCTCAGGAGGAAGGCAGAGAGGCTAGAGCTCATGAGGAGGGCACTGGGGCTAGAGCTCAGGAGGAGGGCACTGAGGCTAGAGCTCAGGAGGAAGGCAGCGACGCTAGAGCTCAGGAGGAAGGCAGCGACGCTAGAGCTCAGGAGGAAGGCACTGAGGCTAGAGCTCAGGAGGAAGGCAGCGACGCTAGAGCTCAGGAGGAAGGCAGCGACGCTAGAGCTCAGGAGGAGGTCACTGAGGCTAGAGCTCAGGAGGAAGGCAGCGACGCTAGAGCTCAGGAGGAAGGCAGCGACGCTAGAGCTCAGGAGGAAGGCAGCGACGCTAGAGCTCAGGAGGAGGGCAGCGACGCTAGAGCTCAGGAGGAGGGCAGCGACGCTAGAGCTCAGGAGAAGGGCACTGAGGCTAGAGCTCAGGAGGAAGGCAGCGACGCTAGAGCTCAGGAGGAAGGCAGCGACGCTAGAGCTCAGGAGGAGGGCACTGAGGCTAGAGCTCATGAGGAAAGCAGCGACGCTAGAGCTCAGGAGGAGGGCACTGAGGCTAGAGCTCAGGAGGAGGGCACTGAGGCTAGAGCTCAGGAGGAAGGCAGCGACGCTAGAGCTCAGGAGGAGGGCACTGGGGCTAGAGCTCAGGAGGAGGGCACTGAGGCTAGAGCTCAGGAGGAGGGCAGCGACGCTAGAGCTCAGGAGGAAGGCAGCGACGCTAGAGCTCAGGAGGAGGGCACTGAGGCTAGAGCTCAGGAGGAAGGCAGCGACGCTAGAGCTCAGGAGGAGGGCACTGAGGCTAGAGCTCAGGAGGAAGGCAGCGACGCTAGAGCTCAGGAGGAAGGCAGCGACGCTAGAGCTCAGGAGGAGGGCACTGAGGCTAGAGCTCAGGAGGAAGGCAGCGACGCTAGAGCTCAGGAGGAGGGCACTGAGGCTAGAGCTCAGGAGGAGGGCACTGGGGCTAGAGCTCAGGAGGAGGGCACTGGGGCTAGAGCTCAGGAGGAGGGCACTGAGGCTAGAGCTCAGGAGGAGGGCAGAGAGGCTAGAGCTCAGGAGGAGGGCACTGGGGCTAGAGCTCAGGAGGAAGGCACTAAGGCTAGAGCTCAGGAGGAGGGCACTGGGGCTAGAGCTCAGGAGGAGGGCACTGAGGCTAGAGCTCAGGAGGAGGGCACTTAGGCTAGAGCTCAGGAGGAGGGCAGAGAGGCTGGAGCTCAGGAGGAGGGCAGAGAGGCTAGAGCTCAGGAGGAGGGCAGAGAGGCTGGAGCTCAGGAGGAGAGCACTGAGGCTAGAGCTCAGGAGGACGGCAGCTTTTAAAGTGCGAAGTGGTGGGTGTACTGGTGTCCTTATATTGCGTGTGGGCGTGTTGTGCAGAAACGCAACTCCAGATAACTGTTACTACGGATAGGGAAGGTTTGCATGGGTTGTCGGAGGTGACGAAGCACACACTTTATATGGGTGAATGGACTGTACCAAAACGGGATTAGTCAGTATGGCACAGAATCCAGAGGAATCTTAGATGGGTCAGCGACCTTCACACTGTTCGCTCGGCGATAGCCACTGTGCCAGGTTAAGGAGGTGGAAGGCGTGACTGGCCAGCGATGAGTACCTAGGATCAATAATTGAGTAGTATTTGTATATACTTTTTCTACTATTTTTCTCAACTATGTCAGTTGCTATTGTTTGCTTTATAACAATGACACTGACTAATGCGAAAACAAGATTGACTTATGCAAGTTCAGTAACGGCAAGCGAAGGAAATAAAGGCCACACTTTTAGGGCTTCGTTACAGATGGGAATGACACAGCATTTTCATGATTTTTTATTTTGCTCAAATACCATGTTGTTACTCATGAGTGTGTGCACAAGCATTGCAATTGTAACGAGCATGCGGTGTTTCGCGATCGAATTCACGACCCACTGGCAACGCAAGTGTTGACGACGCTTGAAATCGACGTTACGCCAAATAGCTGTAGTGTTCGGTCTCATCATTAAGTTTAGCAGGTCTCTTTGCACTCCCGATTATTCTAATTGTGTTAATTGCTTGATGCCAAATGGTTGCGCCTCCAGTTGACGTTTCCACAATGTGCAGGATATTGACATGCTGTGTTGTTGACAAACGGTAGATTAATTGCAGTACTTTAAATTTAGTCTTGTTTGATGAGCACAGAATGCCATGTCCTTCCGTAGATGTCTACTGGCTCACACACAGTGAGGGATTTTTCAAATAACCCCTGTGACATGTGCAGTATAATCAATTTTCTTTATTTTCGAAATGGTATGAGTGCCCAAAATGCTTCTTTGCATTAAGTGAGCACGTGGTGTGGTTCATCAAACTTTGCGAAGAAGTAGTAATTCCTTGGAGAATGACCACAATAAATGTGACCTTGCAGCACGGAGTGAGTCGCACTGTGTCTCCAGTGAAGACGACCAGCAGCCCATTGTGGTGGTCAGCAGCCCATTGTGGTGGACAGCAGCCCATTGTGGTGGTCAGCAGCCCATTGTGGTGGACAGCAGCCCATTGTGGTGGTCAGCAGCCCATTGTGGTGGACAGCAGCCCATTGTGGTGAACAGCAGCCCATTGTGGTGGACAGCAGCCCATTGTGGTGGACAGCAGCCCATTGTGGTGGACAGCAGCCCATTGTGGTGGACAGCAGCCCATTGTGGTGGACAGCAGCCCATTGTGGTGGACAGCAGCCCATTGTGGTGGACAGCAGTCCATTGTGGTGGACAGCAGCCCATTGTGGTGGTCAGCAGCCCATTGTGGTGGACAGCAGCCCATTGTGGTGGACAGCAGCTCATTGTGGTGGACAGCAGCCCATTGTGGTGGAAAGCAGCCCATTGTGGTGGACAGCAGCCCATTGTGGTGGACAGCAGCCCATTGTGGTGGACAGCAGCCCATTGTGGTGGACAGCAGCCCATTGTGGTGGACAGCAGCCCATTGTGGTGGTCAACAGCCCATTGTGGTGGACAGCAGCCCATTGTGGTGGACAGCAGCCCATTGTGGTGGACAGCAGCCCATTGTGGTGGACAGCAGCCCATTGTGGTGGACAGCAGCCCATTGTGGTGGACAGCAGCCCATTGTGGTGGACAGCAGCCCATTGTGGTGGACAGCAGCCCATTGTGGTGGACAGCAGCCCATTGTGGTGGACAACAGCCCATTGTGGTGGACAACAGCCCATTGTGGTGGACAGCAGCCCATTGTGGTGGACAGCAGCTCATTGTGGTGGACAGCAGCCCATTGTGGTGGACAGCAGCCCATTGTGGTGGTCAACAGCCCATTGTGGTGGTCAACAGCCCATTGTGGTGGACAGCAGCCCATTGTGGTGAACAGCAGCCCATTGTGGTGGAAAGCAGCCCATTGTGGTGGACAGCAGCCCATTGTGGTGGACAGCAGCCCATTGTGGTGGACAGCAGCCCATTGTGGTGGACAACAGCCCATTGTGGTGGACAGCAGCCCATTGTGGTGGAAAGCAGCCCATTGTGGTGGACAGCAGCCCATTGTGGTGGTCAGCAGCCCATTGTGGTGGACAGCAGCCCATTGTGGTGGACAGCAGCCCATTGTGGTGGACAGCAGCCCATTGTGGTAGACAGCAGCCCATTGTGGTGGACAGCAGCCCATTGTGGTGGACAGCAGCCCATTGTGGTGAACAGCAGCCCATTGTGGTGGACAGGGATAGTGGATTGTCCATTTTCAGATCTTATAGAAACCTGATCCGTGACCTTTGCA
>JAWQFJ010030815.1:92500-110000 GCA_034096865.1 Theodoxus fluviatilis | reverse complement strand
ACGGACTACCTTCATACATTCACGGACTACCTTCATGCATTCACGGACTACTTTCATACATTCACGGACTACCTTCATACATTCACGGACTACCTTCATGCATTCACGGACTACCTTCATACATTCACGGACTACCTTCATACATTCACGGACTACCTTCATGCATTCACGGACTTCCTTCATGCATTCACGGACTACCTTCATGCATTCACGGACTACCTTCATGCATTCACGGACTACCTTCATACATTCACGGACTACCTTCATCCATTCACGGACTACCTTCATACATTCACGGACTACCTTCATGCATTCACGGACTACCTTCATACATTCACGGACTACCTTCATACATTCACGGACTACCTTCATACATTCACGGACTACCTTCATACATTCACGGACTACCTTCATACATTCACGGACTACCTTCATACATTCACGGACTACCTTCATGTATTCACGGACTACCTTCATACATTCACGGACTACCTTCATACATTCACGGACTACCTTCATGCATTCACGGACTACCTTCATACATTCACGGACTACCTTCATACATTCACGGACTACCTTCATACATTCACGGACTACCTTCATACATTCACGGACTACCTTCATACATTCACGGACTAAATTCATGTATTTGCGGACTACTTTCATACATTCACGGACTACCTTCATGCATTCACGGACTACCTTCATGCATTCACGGACTACCTTCATGCATTCACGAACTACCTTCATACATTCATGGACTACCTTCATACATTCACGGACTACTTTCATGCATTCACGGACTACCTTCATACATTCACGGACTAACTTCATGCATTCACGGACTACCTTCATTGCGGACTACTTTCATACATTCACGGACTACCTTCATACATTCACGGACTACCTTCATTGCGGACTACTTTCATACATTCACGGACTACCTTCATACATTCACGGACTACCTTCATACATTCACGGACTACCTTCATTGCGGACTACTTTCATACATTCACGGACTACCTTCATACATTCACGGACTACCTTCATACATTCACGGACTACCTTCATGCATTCATGGACTACCTTCATGCATTCACGGACTACCTTCATGTATTCACGGACTACTTTCATACATTCACGGACTACCTTCATGCATTCACGGACTACCTTCATGCATTCACGGACTACCTTCATGCATTCACGGACTACCTTCATGCATTCACGGACTACCTTCATACATTCACGGACTACCTTCATTGCGGACTACCTTCATACATTCACGGACTACCTTCATACATTCACGGACTACCTTCATTGCGGACTACCTTCATGCATTCACGGACTACCTTCATACATTCACGGACTACCTTCATTGCGGACTACCTTCATGCATTCACGGACTACCTTCATACATTCACGGACTACCTTCATTGCGGACTACCTTCATGCATTCACGGACTACCTTCATACATTCACGGACTACCTTCATTGCGGACTACCTTCATGCATTCACGGACTACCTTCATACATTCACGGACTACCTTCATGCATTCATGGACTACCTTCATACATTCACGGACTACCTTCATACATTCACGGACTACCTTCATGCATTCACGGACTACTTTCATACATTCACGGACTACCTTCATACATTCACGGACTACCTTCATACATTCACGGACTACCTTCATTGCGGACTACTTTCATACATTCACGGACTACTTTCATACATTCACGGACTACTTTCATACATACACGGACTACTTTCATACATTCACGGACTACTTTCATACATTCACGGACTACTTTCATACATTCACGGACTACCTTCATGCATTTGCGGACTACTTTCATACATTCACGGACTACTTTCATACATTCACGGACTACTTTCATACATTCACGGACTACCTTCATGCATTTGCGGACTACTTTCATACATTCACGGACTACCTTCATACATTCACGGACTACCTTCATACATTCACGGACTACCTTCATGCATTCAGGGACTACCTTCATGCATTCACGGACTACCTTCATGCATTCACGGACTACCTTCATGCATTCACGGACTACCTTCATACATTCACGGACTACCTTCATACATTCACGGACTACCTTCATACATTCACGGACTACCTTCATGCATTCACGGACTACCTTCATGCATTCACGGACTACCTTCATACATTCACGGACTACCTTCATACATTCACGGACTACCTTCATACATTCACGGACTACCTTCATGCATTCACGGACTACCTTCATACATTCACGGACTACCTTCATACATTCACGGACTACCTTCATACATTCACGGACTACCTTCATACATTCACGGACTAAATTCATGTATTTGCGGACTACTTTCATACATTCACGGACTACCTTCATGCATTCACGGACTACCTTCATGCATTCACGGACTACCTTCATGCATTCAGGGACTACCTTCATACATTCATGGACTACCTTCATACATTCACGGACTACTTTCATGCATTCACGGACTACCTTCATACATTCACGGACTAACTTCATGCATTCACGGACTACCTTCATTGCGGACTACTTTCATACATTCACGGACTACCTTCATACATTCACGGACAACCTTCATTGCGGACTACTTTCATACATTCACGGACTACCTTCATACATTCACGGACTACCTTCATACATTCACGGACTACCTTCATTGCGGACTACTTTCATACATTCACGGACTACCTTCATACATTCACGGACTACCTTCATACATTCACGGACTACCTTCATACATTCACGGACTACCTTCATGCATTCATGGACTACCTTCATGCATTCACGGACTACCTTCATGTATTCACGGACTACTTTCATACATTCACGGACTACCTTCATGCATTCACGGACTACCTTCATGCATTCACGGACTACCTTCATGCATTCACGGACTACCTTCATGCATTCACGGACTACCTTCATACATTCACGGACTACCTTCATTGCGGACTACCTTCATACATTCACAGACTACCTTCATACATTCACGGACTACCTTCATTGCGGACTACCTTCATGCATTCACGGACTACCTTCATACATTCACGGACTACCTTCATTGCGGACTACCTTCATGCATTCACGGACTACCTTCATACATTCACGGACTACCTTCATTGCGGACTACCTTCATGCATTCACGGACTACCTTCATGCATTCACGGACTACCTTCATTGCGGACTACCTTCATGCATTCACGGACTACCTTCATACATTCACGGACTACCTTCATGCATTCACGGACTACCTTCATACATTCACGGACTACCTTCATACATTCACGGACTACCTTCATGCATTCACGGACTACTTTCATACATTCACGGACTACCTTCATACATTCACGGACTACCTTCATGCATTCACGGACTACCTTCATTCATTCACGGACTACCTTCATACATTCACGGACTACCTTCATGCATTCACGGACTTCCTTCATGCATTCACGGACTACCTTCATGCATTCACGGACTACCTTCATGCATTCACGGACTATCTTCATACATTCACGGACTACCTTCATACATTCACGGACTACCTTCATACATTCACGGACTACCTTCATGCATTCACGGACTACCTTCATACATTCACGGACTACCTTCATGCATTCACGGACTACCTTCATGCATTCACGGACTACCTTCATGCATTCACGGACTACCTTCATGCATTCACGGACTACCTTCATACATTCACGGACTACCTTCATTGCGGACTACCTTCATACATTCACAGACTACCTTCATACATTCACGGACTACCTTCATTGCGGACTACCTTCATGCATTCACGGACTACCTTCATACATTCACGGACTACCTTCATTGCGGACTACCTTCATGCATTCACGGACTACCTTCATACATTCACGGACTACCTTCATTGCGGACTACCTTCATGCATTCACGGACTACCTTCATACATTCACGGACTACCTTCATGCATTCACGGACTACCTTCATACATTCACGGACTACCTTCATACATTCACGGACTACCTTCATGCATTCACGGACTACCTTCATACATTCACGGACTACCTTCATACATTCACGGACTACCTTCATGCATTCACGGACTACCTTCATTCATTCACGGACTACCTTCATACATTCACGGACTACCTTCATGCATTCACGGACTTCCTTCATGCATTCACGGACTACCTTCATGCATTCACGGACTACCTTCATGCATTCACGGACTATCTTCATACATTCACGGACTACCTTCATACATTCACGGACTACCTTCATACATTCACGGACTACCTTCATGCATTCACGGACTACTTTCATGCATTCACGGACTACCTTCATACATTCACGGACTAACTTCATGCATTCACGGACTACCTTCATTGCAGACTACTTTCATACATTCACGGACTACCTTCATACATTCACGGACAACCTTCATTGCGGACTACTTTCATACATTCACGGACTACCTTCATACATTCACGGACTACCTTCATACATTCACGGACTACCTTCATTGCGGACTACTTTCATACATTCACGGACTACCTTCATACATTCACGGACTACCTTCATACATTCACGGACTACCTTCATACATTCACGGACTACCTTCATGCATTCATGGACTACCTTCATGCATTCACGACTACCTTCATGTATTCACGGACTACTTTCATACATTCACGGACTACCTTCATGCATTCACGGACTACCTTCATGCATTCACGGACTACCTTCATACATTCACGGACTACCTTCATGCATTCACGGACTACCTTCATACATTCACGGACTACCTTCATTGCGGACTACCTTCATACATTCACGGACTACCTTCATACATTCACGGACTACCTTCATTGCGGACTACCTTCATGCATTCACGGACTACCTTCATACATTCACGGACTACCTTCATTGCGGACTACCTTCATGCATTCACGGACTACCTTCATACATTCACGGACTACCTTCATTGCGGACTACCTTCATGCATTCACGGACTACCTTCATACATTCACGGACTACCTTCATTGCGGACTACCTTCATGCATTCACGGACTACCTTCATACATTCACGGACTACCTTCATGCATTCACGGACTACCTTCATACATTCACGGACTACCTTCATACATTCACGGACTACCTTCATGCATTCACGGACTACTTTCATACATTCACGGACTACCTTCATACATTCACGGACTACCTTCATGCATTCACGGACTACTTTCATACATTCACGGACTACCTTCATACATTCACGGACTACCTTCATGCATTCACGGACTACCTTCATACATTCACGGACTACCTTCATACATTCACGGACTACCTTCATGCATTCACGGACTTCCTTCATGCATTCACGGACTACCTTCATGCATTCACGGACTACCTTCATGCATTCACGGACTATCTTCATACATTCACGGACTACCTTCATACATTCACGGACTACCTTCATACATTCACGGACTACCTTCATGCATTCACGGACTACCTTCATATATTCACGGACTACCTTCATACATTCACGGACTACCTTCATTCATTCACGGACTACCTTCATACATTCACGGACTACCTTCATGCATTCACGGACTACCTTCATACATTCACGGACTACCTTCATACATTCACGGACTACCTTCATGTATTCACGGACTACCTTCATACATTCACGGACTACCTTCATGCATTCACGGACTACCTTCATGCATTCACGGACTACCTTCATACATTCACGGACTACCTTCATACATTCACGGACTACCTTCATACATTCACGGACTACCTTCATACATTCACGGACTACCTTCATACATTCACGGACTAAATTCATGTATTTGCGGACTACTTTCATACATTCACGGACTACCTTCATGCATTCACGGACTACCTTCATGCATTCACGGACTACCTTCATGCATTCACGGACTACCTTCATGCATTCACGGACTACTTTCATGCATTCACGGACTACCTTCATACATTCACGGACTAACTTCATGCATTCACGGACTACCTTCATTGCGGACTACTTTCATACATTATCGGACTACCTTCATACATTCACGGACTACCTTCATTGCGGACTACTTTCATACATTCACGGACTACCTTCATACATTCACGGACTACCTTCATACATTCACGGACTACCTTCATTGCGGACTACTTTCATACATTCACGGACTACCTTCATACATTCACGGACTACCTTCATACATTCACGGACTACCTTCATACATTCACGGACTACCTTCATGCATTCATGGACTACCTTCATGCATTCACGGACTACCTTCATGTATTCACGGACTACTTTCATACATTCACGGACTACCTTCATGCATTCACGGACTACCTTCATGCATTCACGGACTACCTTCATGCATTCACGGACTACCTTCATGCATTCACGGACTACCTTCATACATTCACGGACTACCTTCATTGCGGACTACCTTCATACATTCACGGACTACCTTCATACATTGACGGACTACCTTCATTGCGGACTACCTTCATGCATTCACGGACTACCTTCATACATTCACGGACTACCTTCATTGCGGACTACCTTCATGCATTCACGGACTACCTTCATACATTCACGGACTACCTTCATTGCGGACTACCTTCATGCATTCACGGACTACCTTCATACATTCACGGACTACCTTCATTGCGGACTACCTTCATGCATTCACGGACTACCTTCATACATTCACGGACTACCTTCATGCATTCACGGACTACTTTCATACATTCACGGACTACCTTCATACATTCACGGACTACCTTCATGCATTCACGGACTACCTTCATACATTCACGGACTACCTTCATACATTCACGGACTACCTTCATGCATTCACGGACTTCCTTCATGCATTCACGGACTACCTTCATGCATTCACGGACTACCTTCATGCATTCACGGACTATCTTCATACATTCACGGACTACCTTCATACATTCACGGACTACCTTCATACATTCACGGACTACCTTCATGCATTCACGGACTACCTTCATACATTCACGGACTACCTTCATACATTCACGGACTACCTTCATACATTCACGGACTACCTTCATACATTCACGGACTACCTTCATGCATTCACGGACTACCTTCATACATTCACGGACTACCTTCATACATTCACGGACTACCTTCATGTATTCACGGACTACCTTCATACATTCACGGACTACCTTCATGCATTCACGGACTACCTTCATGCATTCACGGACTACCTTCATACATTCACGGACTACCTTCATACATTCACGGACTACCTTCATACATTCACGGACTACCTTCATACATTCACGGACTACCTTCATACATTCACGGACTAAATTCATGTATTTGCGGACTACTTTCATACATTCACGGACTACCTTCATGCATTCACGGACTACCTTCATGCATTCACGGACTACCTTCATGCATTCACGGACTACCTTCATACATTCACGGACTACTTTCATGCATTCACGGACTACCTTCATACATTCACGGACTAACTTCATGCATTCACGGACTACCTTCATTGCGGACTACTTTCATACATTCACGGACTACCTTCATACATTCACGGACTACCTTCATTGCGGACTACTTTCATACATTCACGGACTACCTTCATACATTCACGGACTACCTTCATACATTCACGGACTACCTTCATTGCGGACTACTTTCATGCATTCACGGACTACCTTCATACATTCACGGACTACCTTCATACATTCACGGACTACCTTCATACATTCACGGACTACCTTCATGCATTCATGGACTACCTTCATGCATTCACGGACTACCTTCATGTATTCACGGACTACTTTCATACATTCACGGACTACCTTCATGCATTCACGGACTACCTTCATGCATTCACGGACTACCTTCATGCATTCACGGACTACCTTCATGCATTCACGGACTACCTTCATACATTCACGGACTACCTTCATTGCGGACTACCTTCATACATTCACGGACTACCTTCATACATTGACGGACTACCTTCATTGCGGACTACCTTCATGCATTCACGGACTACCTTCATACATTCACGGACTACCTTCATTGCGGACTACCTTCATGCATTCACGGACTACCTTCATACATTCACGGACTACCTTCATTGCGGACTACCTTCATGCATTCACGGACTACCTTCATACATTCACGGACTACCTTCATTGCGGACTACCTTCATGCATTCACGGACTACCTTCATACATTCACGGACTACCTTCATGCATTCACGGACTACCTTCATACATTCACGGACTACCTTCATACATTCACGGACTACCTTCATGCATTCACGGACTACTTTCATACATTCACGGACTACCTTCATACATTCACGGACTACCTTCATGCATTCACGGACTACCTTCATACATTCACGGACTACCTTCATACATTCACGGACTACCTTCATGCATTCACGGACTACCTTCATGCATTCACGGACTACCTTCATGCATTCACGGACTACCTTCATGCATTCACGGACTACCTTCATACATTCACGGACTACCTTCATACATTCACGGACTACCGTCATGCATTCACGGACTACTTTCATACATTCACGGACTACCTTCATACATTCACGGACTACATTCATTCATTCACGGACTACCTTCATACATTCACGGACTACTTTCATACATTCACGGACTACCTTCATGCATTCACGGACTACTTTCATACATTCACGGACTACCTTCATACATTCACGGACTACCTTCATACATTCACGGACTACCTTCATACATTCACGGACTACCTTCATACATTCACGGACTACCTTCATGTATTCACGGACTACTTTCATACATTCACGGACTACCTTCATACATTCACGGACTACTTTCATACATTCACGGACTACCTTCATACATTCACGGACTACTTTCATACATTCACGGACTACCTTCATGCATTCACGGACTACTTTCATACATTCACGGACTACCTTCATACACTCACGGACTACCTTCATGCATTCATCTAACTTTGCTCCTGAAGAAAATACTTGTTCGTATGACTGTATACCCATCTTCCAGCGATTTTCAGGGTGTAAAGGTGATCAATGACGTCAAGCCACTAGTCACTTGACTTTACAGTCAAGTGTACAGTCAATTGCACAGTCAAGGGTACAGTCAAGTGTACAGACAGGCTTACAGGCAAGTGCTCAGTCAAGTGCATAGTAGAGTGTACAGTCAAGTGTACAGTCACGTGCACAGTGAAGTGTAGAGTCAAGTGTACAGGCAAGTGCACAGTCAAGTGCACAGGCAGGCGTTCAGTCAGTTGCACAGTCAAGTGCACAGGCAAGTGTGCAGTCAAGTGCACAGGCAAGTGCTCAGTCAAGTGTACAGTGAAGTGTAGAGTCAAGTGTACAGGCAAGTGCACAGTCAAGCGTACAGTCAATTATACAGTCAAGTGCACAGGCAGGCGTTCAGTCAGTTGCACAGTCAAGTGTACAGTCAAGTGCACAGGCCAGTGCACAGTCAAGTGTACAGTCAAGTGTACAGTCAAGTGCACAGTCAAGTGCACAGTCAAGTGTACAGTCAAGTGTACAGTCAAGCGTACAGTCAAGTGCACAGTCAAGTGTACAGGCAAGTGTACAGTCAAGCGTACAGTCAAGTGCAGAGTCAAGTGTACAGTCAAGTGTACAGGCAAGTGCACAGTCAAGCGTACAGGCAAGTGCTCAGTCAAGTGCACAGGCAAGTGCTCAGTCAAGTGTACAGTCAAGTGTACAGGCAAGTGTACAATCAAGTGTACAGTCAAGTGTACAGGCAAGTGTACAGTCAAGTGTACAGTCAAGTGTACAGTCAAGCGTACAGTCAAGTGTACAGTCAAGTGTAGAGTCAAGTGCTCAGTCAAGTGTACAGTCAAGTGTACAGTCAAGCGTACAGTCAATTATACAGTCAAGTGCACAGGCAGGCGTTCGGTCAGTTGCACAGTCAAGTGTACAGTCAAGTGTACAGTCAAGTGCACAGTCAAGTGTACAGTCAAGTGTACAGTCAAGCGTACAGGCAAGTGCACAGTCAAGCGTACAGGCAAGTGCTCAGTCAAGTGTACAGTCAAGTGCTCAGTCAAGTGCATAGTAGAGTGTACAGTCAAGTGTACAGTCACGTGTACAGTCAAGCGTACAGTCAAGTGTACAGTCAAGTGTACAGTCAAGTGCTCAGTCAAGTGTACAGTCAAGTGTACAGGCAAGTGCACAGTCAAGTGTACAGGCAAGTGCTCAGTCAAGTGCATAGTAGAGTGTACAGTCAAGTGTACAGTCAAGTGCATAGTAGAGTGTACAGTCAAGTCTACAGTCACGTGTATAGTCAAGCGTACAGTCAAGTGTACAGTCAAGTGCACAGTCAAGTGTACAGTCAAGTGCACAGTCAAGTGTACAGTCAAGTGTACAGGCAAGTGCACAGTCAAGTGTACAGGCAAGTGCTCAGTCAAGTGCATAGTAGAGTGTACAGTCAAGTGTACAGTCAAGTGCATAGTAGAGTGTACAGTCAGGTGTACAGTCACGTGTACAGTCAAGCGTACAGTCAAGTGCACAGTCAAGTGTACAGTCAAGTGTACAGGCAAGTGCTCAAAAAAGTGCATAGTAGAGTGTACAGTCAAGTGTACAGTCACGTGCACAGTGAAGTGTAGAGTCAAGTGTACAGGCAAGTGCACAGTCAAGCGTACAGTCAAGTGTACAGTCAAGTGCACAGGCAGGCGTTCAGTCAGTTGCACAGTCAAGTGCACAGGCAATTGTACTGTCAAGTGCACAGGCAAGTGCTCAGTCAAGTGTACAGTGAAGTGTAGAGTCAAGTGTACAGGCAAGTGCACAGTCAAGCGTACAGTCAATTATACAGTCAAGTGCACAGGCAGGCGTTCAGTCAGTTGCACATTCAAGTGTACAGTCAAGTGTACAGTCAAGTGCACAGTCAAGTGTACAGTCAAGTGTACAGTCAAGCGTACAGTCAAGTGCACAGTCAATTGTACAGTCAAGTGTACAGGCAAGTGCACAGTCAAGCGTACAGGCAAGTGCACAGTCAAGCGTACAGTCAATTATACAGTCAAGTGCACAGGCAGGCGTTCAGTGAGTTGCACAGTCAAGTGTACAGTCAAGTGTACAGTCAAGTGCACAATCAAGTGTACAGTCAAGCATACAGGCAAGTGCACAGTCAAGTGTACAGTCAAGTGTACAGTCAAGTGTACAGGCAAGCGTACAGGCAAATGCAGAGTCAAGTGCACAGTCAAGCATACAGTCAAGTGTACAGTCAAGTGCACAGGCAGGCGTTCAGTCAGTTGCACAGTCAAGTGCACAGGCAAGTGTATAGTCAAGTGTACAGTGAAGTGTAGAGTCAAGTGTACAGGCAAGTGCACAGTCAAGCGTACAGTCAATTATACAGTCAAGTGCACAGGCAGGCGTTCGGTCAGTTGCACAGTCAAGTGTACAGTCAAGTGTACAGGCAAGTGCACAGTCAAGTGTACAGTCAAGCGTACAGGCAAGTGCACAGTCAAGTGTACAGTCAAGTGTACAGTCAAGTGCATATTAGAGTGCACAGTCAAGTGAACAGTCAAGTGCAGTCAAGTGCACAGTCAAGTGCACAGTCAAGTGTATAGTCAAGAGCACAGTCATGTGCAGTCAAGTGCACAGTCAAGCGTACAGTCAAGTGTATAGTAGAGTGTCTAGTCAAGTGCACAGTCAAGTGCACAGTCACGTGCACAGTCCATTGCACACTCAAGTGCACAGTCAGACACACACTCAAGTGCACAGTCAAGTGCACCGTCAAGTGCACAGTCAAGCGTACAATCAAGTGCACACTCAAGTGCACAGTCAGGCACACAGTCAAGCGCACATATAAGTGCACAGTCAAGTGCACCGTCAAGTGCACGGTCAAGCGCACAATCAAGTGCACAGTCAGGCGCACAGTCAAGCGCAGTCACGTGTACTGTCAAGGACACAATCAAGCGTACAGTCAAGTGTACAGTCAAATGCATAGTCAAATGTACAGTCAAGTGCATAGTCAAGTGTACAGTCAATTGAAGAGTCAAGTGCACTGTCGAGCGCACAGTAATGTGCACAGTCAAGTGTAGAGTCAAGTGCACAGTCAAGTGTACAGTCAAGTGTAGAGTTAAGTGCACAGTCAAGTGTACAGTCAAGTGTACAGTCAAGTGCACAGTCAAGTGTACAGTCAAGTGTACAGTCAAGTGCACATTCAAGTGCACAGTCAAGTGTACAGTCAAGTGTACAGTCAAGTGCACAGTCAAGTGCACAGTCAAGTGTACAGTCAAGTGTACAGTCAAGTGTACAGTCAAGTGTACAGTCAAGTGTACAGGCAAGCGTACAGTCAAGTGCACAGGCAAGTGCACAGTCAAGTCTACAGTCAAGTGTACAGTCAAGTGTACAGTCAAGTGTAGAGTCAAGTGAACAGTCAAGTGTACAGTCAAGTGTAGAGTCAAGTGCACAGTCAAGTGTACAGTCAAGTGCACAGTCAAGTGCACAGTCAAGTGTACAGTCAAGTGCACAGTCAAGTGTACAGTCAAGTGCACAGTCAAGTGCACAGTCAAGTGTACAGTCAAGTGTACAGTCAAGTGCACAGTCAAGTGTACAGTCAAGTGTACAGTCAAGTGCACAGTCAAGTGTACAGTCAAGTTACAGTCGAGCGCACAGTCATGTGCACAGTCAAGTGTACAGTCAAGTGTACAGTCAAGTGTAGAGTCAAGTGCACAGACAAGTGTACAGTCATGTGTACAGTCAAGTGTACAGTCAAGTGTAGAGTCATGTGCACAGTCAAGTGTACAGTCAAGTGTACAGTCAAGTGTAGAGTCAAGTGCACAGTCAAGTGCACAGTCAATTGAAGAGTCCAGTGCACAGTCAGTTGAAGAGTCCAGTGCACAGTCAGTTTAGAGTCAAGTGCACAGTCGAGTGCACAGTCAAGTGTATAGTTACGTGCACAGTCAGTGCACACTCACGTGCACAGTCAAGTGCACAGTCGAGTGCACAGTCAAGTGTACAGTCAAGTGTATAGTCATGTGCGCAGTCAGTGCACACTCAAGTGCACAGTCGTGTGCACAGTCAAGTGTACATTCAAGTGCACTGTCAAGTGTACAATCAAGTGCTCAGTCACGTACACAGTCAAGTGTAGAGTCAAGTGCATAGTTAAGTGTAGAGTCAAGTGGACAGTCAAGTGCACAGTCAAACGACAGTCAATTACACAGTCAAGTGCTTAGTCAAGTGCACAGTCAAGTGCACAGTCAAATGACAGTCAATTACACAGTCAAGTGTATAGTCAAGTGAACAATTGACAGTCAAGTGTACAGTCAAATGTACAGTCAAGTGCACAGTCAACTGTACTGTCAAGTGTAGAGTCACGTGCACAGTCAAGTGCGCAGTGATTTGTACAGTCAAGTGCATAGTCAGGTGCACCGTCAAGTGCACAGCAACTTCACAGTCAAGTGCACAGTCAAGCGCACAGTCAGGTGCGCAGTCAGGTGCACCGTCAAGTGCACAGTCAGGTGCGCAGTGAGGTGCACAGTGAGGTGTACAGTCAAGTGCACAGTCAGGTGCGCAGTCAGGTGCACCGTCAAGTGCATAGTCAAGCGCGCAGTGAGGTGTACAGTCAAGTGCACAGTCAGGTGCACCGTCAAGTGCACAGGCAAGTGCACGGTCAAGTGCACGGTCAAGTGCACGGTCAAGTGCACAGGCAAGTGCACGGTCGAGTGCACAGGCAAGTGCACGGTCAAGTGCATGGTCAAGTGCACAGTCAAGTGCACGGTCAAGTGCACGGTCAAGTGCATAGTCAAGTGCGCAGTGAGGTGCATCGTCAAGTGCACAGTCAAGTGCACAGTCAAGTGCGCAGTGAGGTGTGCAGTCAAGTGCACAGTCAAGTGCACCGTCAAGTGCACATTCAAATGCGCAGTGAGGTGTACAGGCAAGTGCACGGTCAACTGCACAGTCAGATGCACAGTCGAGTGTACAGGCAAGCGCACAGTCAAGTGCACGCTGATGTGCAGTCAAGTGCGCAGTCAGCTGCACTTCAAGTGCACAGTCGAGTGCATAGTCAGTTGCACAGTCAGATGCACAGTCAAGTGCACAGTCGGTGGCATGGTAAAGTGCACGGTCAAATGCACAGTCAGTTCACAGTCAAGTGAACAGTAATGTGGCTCGACGAAGGAAATAGTCTGCTATGACCAGGAGTCCATTCATAAAAAGCACACTGTACTCTGAGGTGACATGGTGTGCTGCAACATTGCAGCATTTTTGGCATTCAGATTTGCTCTGTCAGCAAAACAAAAGCAAAATATTTCAATTGTCATTGTTTTACATAATTCTTGTCGTTTAGAGAACATACTATAAAAAAGATGAATTCCTCAAAAATAATTTTTGTTGCATGCTATAGTGTTTTGCAATGCAGCCATGCACGCTGCAGTTTATTGTATTAAATTGTTTTTTTTTAAGTATTAGCACAAATAGGGTAAACAATGCAGGGCCCCGAAGGTTAATTTGAAAACTGTAAAACTGTCTGTCATCTGTCTGTCTGTCTGTCTGTCTGTCTGTCTGTCTGTCTGTCTTTGTCTAGTCTGGTCTGGTCTGGTCTGGTCTGGTCTGGTCTGGTCTGGTCTGGTCTGATCTCGTCTCCTCTCTCGTCTCTCCCCACCCCCCCTCTCTCTCTCTCTCTGAATGCATGCATGGTGATTGAGCATTTTTCAGGTGTCAAATCTGAAATCAAATCATCCAATTGATGAGGGAGGTACTCGTACATGCAAATGTGTTTTCGAGAGCGTTTTTCTTAATTTGTTATTTTTTCGTCACAGTGCTGTCTTATTTTATGGATTGCAAGGCATATTTTGCTTCAATTGCCTGCGAGTTTTGCAGAGAGGTATAACGTGTATTCACAATCGGCATGAATCACACTTATTGTATGAAACTTTTCCCCCCTCTGTTTTATAAAGGAAACACTTGGATTTACTTTTAAAATGACGTCATATTGCATGATTGAATTTGTAAAATGCAGAGCTCTCTAAAATAAATAATCTGTTTGAGAACTGTAGTGTGCTCTCATTATCAATGAATGGTGGAATTGTAACTAAAATGTCTTATAAAGTATGCCAGTATTTCTGACTTATTAACAAAATTATATTGTATCTTTTTTTTGCAGTTGTATTTGTCACATGACCTTACCAAACTGTCTGAAAATCGTGGTAAAGTACTACAAATACTTATGGTTTACTAAGTTATCAATTGACCAATGTGAAAATCGTGGTAAAGTACTACAAATACTTATGGTTTACTAAGTTATCAATTGACCAATGTGAAAATCGTGGTAAAGTACTACAAATACTTATGGTTTACTAAGTTATCAATTGACCAATGTGAAAATCGTGGTAAAGTACTACAAATACTTATGGTTTACTAAGTTATCAATTGACCAATGTGAAAATCGTGGTAAAGTACTACAAATACTTATGGTTTACTAAGTTATCAATTGACCAATGTGAAAATCGTGGTAAAGTACTACAAATACTTATGGTTTACTAAGTTATCAAATTGACCAATGTGAAAATCCCAGAATTCCCTTTCAATGTTGAACTTCCCCTTAATGGACACGATGGAATAATGGAATGGACATATGCCGACTGAAAACTTCATTTAAGCAGAAATATCACAATGAAGTAATGTATGAAGGAATTCTTTGTTTTGTTTTCTATTGTTCAAGTAGAGGGATTTCCACAAATACTGGCATTCCACCTTCCTGTTTCCACAAAGTTCCTCTACCCTTAACAGTCAACTTCCGGCCATCACGGAGAACGCTGTGTAAATAAAAGTGTCGAACAAAGTTATGTTTTACGTTGTACAAACCCAGATTGTGATCAGAATGGTGACGGATGAATTCATTTCCCTATATGAGACGGACTGAAGCATAGTAATACAGCTATGGAAAATAACATTCACCTTCCATATCCAGCACATTTAAATAGTTACAGAGGGGGGAATTCCATCAATATTCGTCCAAAAGAAGATAAGAAATTTATACTTAATGATAACCTTATTTAACATGAGAGCAGCTCATCCGATTGCTGAGAGAGTGGCAGTATCGGAGGAGAAGTGTGCAGGACAGGTCTTGGATGAAACAGACCTGTCTTGATAACTGCTCGCCTCCTCCTGTGGTGCTACTGATGTTACACACACATACTAAATGTAATGTTTTAAAAAGATGATGAGTATACATGCAGAAGTGCATGTTTACAAATAGACGACGATGATACATACAGACGTAACTGTTTAAAAATAGACAATGAGGATGCACACAGACATGAATATTCTAAATGGATAATAAGGATACACACAGACGTAAATGTAAAAAACCGAATTATGATAAGGATATATGCAAACATGAATGATAACAAATACACCATGAAGATGTATACAGAGGTGAATGTTCACAAATACACCTTGTATGTGTGTGTGTGTGTGTGTGTGTACACGGATACCTCCACAGTCTGTCCTCCCACCCTCACCATGTCATCCGAAACCTCCCCTACAGCCTCTTCCTCCGTCTCCGCCGACTGTGCTCCAGCCCTGACACCTTCCGTCAGAGATATGATGAACTGGAATATCAGCTCAGAGCCCGAGCCACCACCTTCCCACCATCACCAAGGCCAGGACCATTGTCAGCACCAAGTCCAGACAAGAGTGCCTACAGTACAAGGCTAAAAAGAAGAATCAGCGGGTCCCATTTGTCGTGACCCACAACCCCAACAACCCTCCTTTGCGCTTCTGGATCGGAGAACTCCACCAGGCAAGGACCAACACCAGCCGACGCATGGCTCAAGCTGTGCCCGACCTACCTATTCTGGGGTAGAGAAACAGTCGCTCCCTACGGGCTCTGCTGATGCCCTCCGTACTTCCCACTCCCGTCGATGCTGACCCAGGCTCCTACAAATGCCAGAGTTCCCGCTGCGTTGTCTGCCAGTATCATCTTGTGAAAGGCCGCACATTCACCAGCCAACAGACCAATGAAACATTTCACATCAGACACAAACTCACTTGCACGACATCTAATCTCATATACATCCTGTATTGCACTAGATGCAACCACACACAGTAAGTCGGAGAAACAAGCAACACACTCAAACAACGCTTCTACCAGCATCGCTCGAACATCAACACCAACAAGAACACCTGCACTCTCATTACTGAACACTTCTCCCTACCCAACCACACACTGCACGACCTCAGGTGCATGCTGATAGAGAAATCCTACACAGAAAGCACTGAAGGACGACCCAGGCGGGAGCGTTTCTGGATAAACAAACTATCGAACTTAACACCAAATGGTCTGAACACTTTAGAATAATCCTTCCAATCCATTTTTTATCCTCCCCAGTGGATCATTAGACATGTATGTG
>JAWQFJ010030815.1:62500-85000 GCA_034096865.1 Theodoxus fluviatilis | reverse complement strand
TGACCCGTCCACGTTTGCTGCAGTTTTTGGATTTGAGTTAATGTCGTCGACGTTAGTTGATAGAGTCCCCTCTGGAAGGGAGCCGTTTGTACTTGCTGTTGTTGCTTGATCTGAGGAAGTTCCATCTGTTCTCGTCAGAGTTGTCTGGTCAGACGATGATGTGGTTGCTGATGTCATGATTGTCTGACCAGAGGACGACCAGTTGGCGTTGCCCATTGAGATCCAGTCACTGGAGGAGCCGCTGGAACTCGCAGCGCTTGATTGATTGAATAAGATTCCGTTTGCATTTGCTAATGTTGTTTGACTGGAGGCAGATATTTCAACGTTTGTGGACGATGTCTCGTTTGCAAAGAGTCCGTCTGACGTCGATGTGGTTAATTGATCGTTCCCACTGCTCGATGACGTCAAGTCTATGAAGGCAAAATTAGCACTTGACGAAGTTGTTTGATCAGTAGAAGACTTCTTAACGTTGGAAACTGATGTCCATTCACTGACAGATCCACTCATGCTTGCTGGAGTTGTTTGATCTTTAGAAAATTCGTTGGTCATTGGCGTCCATTCACTGTCGAATCCAGTCAAGCTTGCTGCAGTTATTTGATCAATAGAAAATCCGTTGTTCATTGACGTCCAGTCACTTACGTATTCAGTCATGCTTGCTGCACTTGTTTGATCGGTAGAAAATCCGTTGGTCATTGTCGTCATGTCACTGACGTATCCAATCATGCTTGCTGCAAGTGTTTGATCGGTAGAAAATCCGTTGGTCATTGACGTCCAGTCACTGCCGGATTCAGTCATGCCTGCTACAGTCGTTTGATCGGTAGAAGACCGGTTAACGTTGGTCATTGACATCCAATCACTGACGGATCCAGTCATGTCTGCTCCAGTGGTGTGATAGGTAGAAAATCCGTTGGTCATTGACGTCCGATCACTGACGGATCCTGTCATGCCTGCTGCAGTCGTTTGATCGGCAGAAAATCCGTTGGTCATTGACGTCGAGTCACTGACGGATCCAGCCATGCCTGCTGCACTCGTTTGATCGGTAGAAAATTCATTGGTCATTGACGTCCAGTCACTGACGGATCCAGTCATGCCTGCTACCGTGTTTTGATCGGTAGAAGACCCGTTAACGTTGGTCATTGACGTCCAATTATTGACGGATCCAGTCATGCTTGCTGCAATTGTGTGATCGGTAGAGGATCCGTGGGTCATTGACTTCCCATCGCTGACGGATTCAGTCATTATTGCTACCGGGTTTTGATCGGTAGAAGACTCGTTAACGTTGGTCACTGATGTCCAATCACTGACGGATTCAGTCAAGCCTGCTGCAGTCGTTTGATCGGTAGAAAATCCGTTGGTCATTGACGTCCAGTCACTGACGTATCCAGTCATGCTTACTTCAATTGTTTGATCGGTAGAAAATCTGTTGGTCATTGTCGTCCAGTCACTGACGTATCCAGTCATGCTTGCTGCAACTGTTGGATCGGCAGAAAATCCGTTGGTCATTGACGTCCGATCACTGACGGATCCTGTCATGCCTGCTACAGTGTTTTGATTGATAGAAGACTCACTTAAGTTTGTCAGTGATGTCCAAACACTGACGGGTCCAATCATGCTTGCTGCAGTTGTTTGATCGGTGGAGAATCCGTTACCGTTGGTCATTGACGTCCAATCACTGACCAATCCAGCAATGTTTGATGCAGGTGGTTGAGTGTTGGAAGACCCATTGACATTGTTCGCTGACGTCCAATAACTGACGGATTCAGTCATTCTTGCTGCAATTGTTTCATCAGTAAAAAATCCATTGGTAATCGACGTCAAGTCACTGACGGATCCAGTCATTCCTGCTGGAGATGTTTGATCGGGAAAAAGTCCGCTGTTCGTTGACATCCAGTCGCTGACCGATCCAGTCATGCCTGCTACAGTTGTTTGAGCGGTAGAAAATCCGTTGGTCATTGACGTCCAGTCACTGACGGATCCGGTCATGCCTGCTGCAGTCGTTTGATCGGCAGAAAATCCGTTGGTCATTGACGTCCAGTCACTGACGGATCCAGTCATGCCTGCTACCGTGTTTTGATCGGTAGAAGACCCGTAAACGTTGGTCATTGACGTCCAATTATTGACGGATCCAGTCATGCTTGCTGCAATTGTGTGATCGGTAGAGGATCCGTGGGTCATTGACTTCCCATCGCTGACGGATTCAGTCATTATTGCTACCGGGTTTTGATCGGTAGAAGACTCGTTAACGTTGGTCACTGATGTCCAATCACTGACGGATCCAGTCATGCTTGCTGCAATTGTTTGATCGGTAGAAAATTCATTGGTTATTGACGTTCGATCACTGACGGATCCAGTCATGCCTGCTACCGTGTTGTGATCGATAGAAGACCCGTTAACGTTTGTCATTGACGTCCAATTATTGACAGATCCAGTCAGGCTTGCTGCAATTGTGTGATCGGTAGAGGATCCGTGGATCATTGACGTCCCATCGCTGACGGATTCAGTCATAATTGCTACCGGGTTTTGATCGGTAGAAGACTCGTTAACGTTGGTCACTGATGTCCAATCACTGACGGATCCAGTCAAGCCTGCTGCAATTGTTTGATCGGTAGAAAATCTGTTGGTCATTGACGTCCAGTCACTGACGTATCCAGTCATGCTTGCTGCAACTGTTGGATCGGCAGAAAATCCGTTGGTCATTGACGTCCGATCACTGACGGATCCTGTCATGCCTGATACCGTGTTTTGATTGGTAGAAGACTCACTTAAGTTTGTCAGTGATGTCCAAACACTGACGGGTCCAATTATGCTTGCTGCAGTTGTTTGATCCGTGGAGAATCCGTTACCGTTTGTCATTGACGTCCAATCACTGACCGATCCAGCAATGCTTGATGCAGGTGTTTGAGTGTTGGAAGACCCATTGACATTGTTCGCTGACGTCCAATCACTGACGGATGCAGTCATTCTTGCTGCAATTGTTTCATCAGTAAAAAATCCATTGCTAATTGACGTCAAGTCACTGACGGATCCAGTCATTCCTGCTGGAGATGTTTGATCGGGAAAAAGTCCGCTGGTCGTTGACATCCAGTCGCTGACCGATCCAGTCATGCCTGCTACAGTTGTTTGAGCGGTAGAAGACCCAGTAACGTTGGTCATTGACGTCCAATCACTGACGGATCCGGTCATGCTTGCTACAGTTGTTTGATCGGTAGAAGACCCAGTAACGTTGGTCATTGACATCCAATCACTGACAGATCCAGTCATGCTTGCTGCAATTGTTTGATCGGTAGAAAATTCATTGGTCATTGACGTTCGATCACTGGCGGATCCAGGCATGCCTGCTACCGTGTTTCGATCGGTAGAAGACCCGTTTACGTTGGTCACTGACGTCCAATCACTGATGGATCCAGTCATGTCTGCTGCAGTCGTTTGATCGGTAGAAAATGCGTTGGTCATTGACGTCCAATTATTGACGGATCCAGTCATGCTTGCTGCAATTGTGTGATCGCTGGAGGATCCGTAGGTCGTTGACGTATGATCGCTGGCGGATTCAGTCATAATTGCTACCGTGTTTTGATCGGCAGAAGACCCGTTAACGCTGGTCACTGATGTCCTAGCACTGACGGATCCAGTCAAGCCTGCTGCAGTCGTTTGATCAATAGAAATTCCGTTGGACATTGACGTCCAGTCACTGACGTATCCAGTCATGCTTGCTGCAATTGTTTTATCGGTAAAAAATCCGTTGGTCATTGACGTCCGATCACTGACGAATCCAATCATGCCTGCTACCGTGTTTTGATTGATAGAAGAGCCACTTAAGTTTGTCATTGATGTCAAAACACTGTCGGGTCCAATCATGCTTGCTGCAGTTGTTTGATCGGTGGAGAATCCGTTAACGTTAGTCATTGACGTCCAATCACTGACCGATCCAGTCATTCTTGATGCAGTTGTTTGAGTGTTGGAAGCCCCATTGACATTGTTCGCTGACATCCATTCACTGACGGATCCAGCCATGCTTGCTGCAATTGTTTGATCGGTAAAAAATCCATTGGTAATTGACGTCAAGTCACTGACGGATCCAGTCATGCCTGCTGGAGTCGCTGGATTGGTAGAAGACCCATTAACGTTGGTCACTGACGTCCAGTCATTGACGGATCCGGTCATGCCTGCTACAGTCGTTTGATCGGTAGAAGATCCGTTAACGTTGGTCATTGACGTCCAGTCACTGACGGATCCAGTCATGCCTGCAACAGTTGTTTGATCGGTAGAAGACCCAGTAACGTTGGTCATTGACGTCCAATCACTGATAGATCCAGTCATGCTTGCTGCAATTGTTTGATCGGTAGAAAATTCATTGGTTATTGACGTTCGATCACTGACGGATCCAGTCATGCCTGCTACCGTGGTGTGATCGAGAGAAGACCCGTTAACGTTGGTCATTGACGTCCAATTATTGACAGATCCAGTCACGCTTGCTGCAATTGTGTGATCGGTAGAGGATCCGTGGGTCATTGACGTCCCATCGCTGACGGATTCAGTCATAATTGCTACCGGCTTTTGATCGGTAGAAGACTCGTTAACGTTTGTCACTGATGTCCAATCACTGACGGATCCAGTCAAGCCTGCTGCAGTCGTTTGATCAATAGAAATTCCGTTGGTCATTGACGTCGAGTCACTGACGTATCCAGTCATGCTTGCTGCAATTGTTTGATCGGTAGAAAATCTGTTGGTCGTTGTCGTCCAGTCACTGACGTATCCAGTCATGCTTGCTGCAACTGTTGGATCGGCAGAAAATCCGTTGGTCATTGACGTCCGATCACTGACGGATCCTGTCATGCCTGATACCGTGTTTTGATTGGTAGAAGACTCACTTAAGTTTGTCAGTGATGTCCAAACACTGACGGGTCCAATCATGCTTGCTGCAGTTGTTTGATCCGTGGAGAATCCGTTACCGTTGGTCATTGACGTCCAATCACTGACCGATCCAGCAATGCTTGATGCAGGTGTTTGAGTGTTGGAAGACCCATTGACATTGTTCGCTGATGTCCAATCACTGACGGATGCAGTCATTCTTGCTGCAATTGTTTCATCAGTAAAAAATCCATTGGTGATGGACGTCAAGTCACTGACGGATCCAGTCATTCCTGCTGGAGATGTTTGATCGGGAAAAAGTCCGCTGGTCGCTGACATCCAGTCGCTGACGGATCTAGTCATGCCTGCTGGAGTCGTTGGATCGGTAGAAGACCCATTAACGTTGGTCACTGACGTCCAGTCATTGACGGATCCGGTCATGCCTGCTACAGTTGTTTGAGCGGTAGAAGACCCAGTAACGTTGGTCCTTGACGTCCAATCACTGACGGATCCAGTCATGCTTGCTACAGTTGTTTGATCGGTAGAAGACCCAGTAACGTTGGTCATTGACGTCCAATCACTGACAGATCCAGTCATGCTTGCTGCAATGGTTTGATCGGTAGAAAATTCATAGGTCACTGACGTTCTATCACTGACGGATCCAGGCATGCCTGCTACCGTGTTTTGATCGGTAGAAGACCCGTTAACGTTGGTCACTGACGTCCAATCACTGATGGATCCAGTCATGCCTGCTGCAGTCGTTTGATCGGTAGAAAATCCGTTGGTCATTGACGTCCAGTCACTGACGGATCCAGTCATGCCTGCTACAGTCGTTTGATCGGTAGAAGACCCGATAACGTTGGTCATTGACGTCCAATTATTGACCGATCCAGTCATGCTTGCTGCAATTGTGTGATCGCTAGAGGATCCGTAGGTCGTTGACGTTAGAATGCTGACGGATTCAGTCATAATTGCTACCGTGTTTTGATCGGCAGAAGACCCGTTAACATTGGTCACTGATGTCCAAGCACTGACGGATCCAGTCAAGTCTGCTGCAGTCGTTTGATCAATAGAAATTCCGTTGGACATTGACGTCCAGTCACTGACGTATCCAGTCATGCTTGCTGCAATTGTTTTATCGGTAGAAAATCCGTGGGTCATTGACGTCCTATCACTGACGAATCCGATCACGCCTGCTACCGTGTTTTTATTGATAGAAGAGCCACCTAAGTTTGTCATTGATGTCCAAACACTGACGGGTCCAATCATGCTTGCTGCAGTTGTTTGATCGGTGGAGAATCCGTTAACGTTAGTCATTGACGTCCAATCACTGACCGATCCAGTCATTCTTGATGTTGTTGTTTGAGTGTTGGAAGCCCCATTGACATTGTTCGCTGACATCCATTCACTGACGGATCCAGCCATGCTTGCTGCAATTGTTTGATCGGTAAAAAATCCATTGGTAATTGACGTCAAGTCACTGACGGATCCAGTCATGCCTGCTGGAGTCGCTGGATTGGTAGAAGACCCATTAACGTTGGTCACTGACGTCCAGTCATTGACGGATCCGGTCATGCCTGCTACAGTCGTTTGATCGGTAGAAGATCCGTTGGTCATTGACGTCCAGTCACTGACGGATCCAGTCATGCCTGCTACCGTCGTTTGATCGGTAGAAGACCCGATAACGTTGGTCATTGACGTCCAATTATTGACCGATCCAGTCATGCTTGCTGCAATTGTGTGATCGCTAGAGGATCCGTAGGTCGTTGACGTCCGATCGCTGACGGATTCAGTCATAATTGCTACCGTGTTTTGATCGGCAGAAGACCCGTTAACGTTGGTCACTGATGTCCAAGCACTGACGGATCCAGTCAAGTCTGCTGCAGTCGTTTGATCAATAGAAATTCCGTTGGACATTGACGTCCAGTCACTGACGTATCCAGTCATGCTTGCTGCAATTGTTTGATCGGTAGAAAATCCGTGGGTCATTGACGTCCTATCACTGACGAATCCGATCACGCCTGCTACCGTGTTTTGATTGATATTGATAGAAGAGCCACCTACGTTTGTCATTGATGTCCAAACACTGACGGATCCAATCATGCTTGCTGCAGTTGTTTGATTGGTGGAGAATCCGTTAAAATTAGTCATTGACGTCCAATCACTGACCGATCCAGTCATTCTTGATGCAGTTGTTTGAGTGTTGGAAGCCCCATTATCATTGTTCGCTGACATCCATTCACTGACGGATCCAGCCATGCTTGCTGCAATTGTTTGATCGGTAAAAAATCCATTGGTAATTGACGTCAAGCCACTGACGGATCCAGTCATGCCTGCTGGAGTCGCTGGATCGGTAGAAGACCCATTAACGTTGGTCACTGACGTCCATTCATTGACGGATCCGGTCATGCCTGCTACAGTCGTTTGATCGGTAGAAGATCCGTTAACGTTGGTCATTGACGTCCAGTCACTGACGGATCCAGTCATGCCTGCTACAGTTGTTTGATCGGTAGAAGACCCAGTAACGTTGGTCATTGACGTCCAATGATTGATAGATCCAGTCATGCTCGCTGCAATTGTTTGATCGGTAGATAATTCATTGGTTATTGACGTTCGATCACTGACGTATCCAGTCATGCCTGCTACCGTGTTTTGATCGGTAGAAGACCCGTTAACGTTGGTCATTGACGTCCAATTATTGACGGATCCAGTCATGCTTGCTGCAATTGTGTGATCGGTAGAGGATCCGTGCGTCGTTGACGTCCCATAGCTGACGGATTCAGTTATTATTGCTACCGGGTTTTGATCGGTAGAAGACTCGTTAACGTTGGTCACTGATGTCCAATCACTGACGGATCCAGTCAAGCCTGCTGCAGTCGTTTGATCAATAGAAATTCCGTTGGTCATTGACGTCCAGTCACTGACGTATCCAGTCATGCTTGATGCAACTGTTTGATCGGTAGAAAATCTGTTGGTCAATGTCGTCCAGTCACTGACGTATCCAGTCATGCTTGCTGCAATTGTTGGATCGGCAGAAAATCCGTTGGTCATTAACGTCCGATCACTGACGGATCCTGTCATGCCTGCTACCGTGTTTTGATTGATAGAAGAGCCACCTAAGTTTGTCAGTGTTGTCCAAACACTGACGGGTCCAATCATGCTTGCTGCAGTTGTTTGATCCGTGGAGAATCCGTTAACGTTGGTCATTGACGTCCAATCACTGACCGATCCAGCAATGCTTGATGCAGTTGTTTGAGTGTTGGAAGACCCATTGACATTGCTCGCTGACGTCCAATCACTGACGGATCCAGTCATTCTTGCTGCAATTGTTTCATCAGTAAAACCTCCATTGGTAATTGATGTCAAGTCAATGACGGATCCAGTCATTTCTGCTGGAGATGTTTGATCGGGAAAAAGTCCGCTGGTCGTTGACATCCAGTCGCTGACGGATCCAGTCATGCCTGCTGGAGTCGCTGGATCGGTAGAAGACCCATTAACGTTGGTCACTGACGTCCAGTCATTGACGGATCCGGTCATGCCTGCTACAGTTGTGTGAGCGGTAGAAGACCCAGTAACGTTGGTCATTGACGTCCAATCACTGACAGATCCAGTCATGCTTGCTGCAATTGTTTGATCGGTAGAAAATTCATTGGTTATTGACGTTCGATCACTGACGGATCCAGTCATGCCTGCTACCGTGTTGTGATCGATAGAAGACCCGTTAACGCTGGTCATTGAGGTCCAATTATTTACAGATCCAGTCACGCTTGCTGCAATTGTGTGATCGGTAGAGGATCCGTGGGTCATTGACGTCCCATCGCTGACGGATTCAGTCATAATTGCTACCGGCTTTTGATCGGTAGAAGACTTGTTAACGTTGGTCACTGATGTCCAATCACTGACGGATCCAGTCAAGCCTGCTGCAGTCGTTTGATCAATAGAAATTCCGTTGGTCATTGACGTCGAGTCACTGACGTATCCAGTCATGCTTGCTGCAATTGTTTGATCGGTAGAAAATCTGTTGGTCGTTGTCGTCCAGTCACTGACGTATCCAGTCATGCTTGCTGCAACTGTTGGATCGGCAGAAAATCCGTTGGTCATTGACGTCCGATCACTGACGGATCCTGTCATGCCTGATACCGTGTTTTGATTGGTAGAAGACTCACTTAAGTTTGTCAGTGATGTCCAAACACTGACGGGTCCAATCATGCTTGCTGCAGTTGTTTGTTCCGTGGAGAATCCGTTACCGTTGGTCATTGACGTCCAATCACTGACCGATCCAGCAATGCTTGATGCAGGTGTTTGAGTGTTGGAAGACCCATTGACATTGTTCGCTGACGTCCAATCACTGACGGATGCAGTCATTCTTGCTGCAATTGTTTCATCAGTAAAAAATCCATTGGTGATGGACGTCAAGTCACTGACGGATCCAGTCATTCCTGCTGGAGATGTTTGATCGGGAAAAAGTCCGCTGGTCGCTGACATCCAGTCGCTGACGGATCCAGTCATGCCTGCTGGAGTCGTTGCATCGGTAGAAGACCCATTAACGTTGGTCACTGACGTCCAGTCATTGACGGATCCGGTCATGCCTGCTACAGTTGTTTGAGCGGTAGAAGACCCAGTAACGTTGGTCCTTGACGTCCAATCACTGACGGATCCAGTCATGCTTGCTACAGTTGTTTGATCGGTAGAAGACCCAGTAACGTTGGTCATTGACGTCCAATCACTGACAGATCCAGTCATGCTTGTTGCAATGGTTTGATCGGTAGAAAATTCATAGGTCACTGACGTTCTATCACTGACGGATCCAGACATGCCTGCTACCGTGTTTTGATCGGTAGAAGACCCGTTAACGTTGGTCACTGACGTCCAATCACTGATGGATCCAGTCATGCCTGCTGCAGTCGTTTGATCGGTAGAAAATCCGTTGGTCATTGACGTCCAGTCACTGACGGATCCAGTCATGCCTGCTACAGTCGTTTGATCGGTAGAAGACCCGATAACGTTGGTCATTGACGTCCAATTATTGACCGATCCAGTCATGCTTGCTGCAATTGTGTGATCTCTAGAGGATCCGTAGGTCGTTGACGTTAGAATGCTGACGAATTCAGTCATAATTGCTACCGTGTTTTGATCGGCAGAAGACCCGTTAACATTGGTCACTGATGTCCAAGCACTGACGGATCCAGTCAAGTCTGCTGCAGTCGTTTGATCAATAGAAATTCCGTTGGACATTGACGTCCAGTCACTGACGTATCCAGTCATGCTTGCTGCAATTGTTTTATCGGTAGAAAATCCGTGGGTCATTGACGTCCTATCACTGACGAATCCGATCACGCCTGCTACCGTGTTTTGATTGATAGAAGAGCCACTTAAGTTTGTCATTGATGTCCAAACACTGACGGGTCCAATCATGCTTGCTGCAGTTGTTTGATCGGTGGAGAATCCGTTAACGTTAGTCATTGACGTCCAATCACTGACCGATCCAGTCATTCTTGATGTTGTTGTTTGAGTGTTGGAAGCCCCATTGACATTGTTCGCTGTTATCCATTCACTGACGGATCCAGCCATGCTTGCTGCAGTTGTTTGATCGGAAAAAAATCCATTGGTAATTGACGTCAAGCCACTGACGGATCCAGTCATGCCTGCTGGAGTCGCTGGATCGGTAGAAGACCCATTAACGTTGGTCATTGACGTCCAGTCACTGACGGATCCAGTCATGCCTGCTACAGTTGTTTGATCGGTAGAAGACCCAGTAACGTTGGTCATTGACGTCCAATCATTGATAGATCCAGTCATGCTTGCTGCAATTGTTTGATCGGTAGATAATTCATTGGTTATTGACGTTCGATCACTGACGTATCCAGTCATGCCTGATACCGTGTTTTGATCGGTAGAAGACCCATTAACGTTGGTCATTGACGACCAATTATTGACGGATCCAGTCATGCTTGCTGCAATTGTGTGATCGCTAGAGGATCCGTGGGTCGTTGTTATCCCATCGCTGACGGATTCAGTCATTATTGCTACCGGGTTTTGATCGGTAGAAGACTCGTTAACGTTGGTCACTGATGTCCAATCACTGACGGATTCAGTCAAGCCTGCTGCAGTCGTTTGATCAATAGAAATTCCGTTGGTCATTGACGTCCAGTCACTGACGTATCCAGTCATGCTTGCTGCAACTGTTTGATCGGTAGAAAATCTGTTGGTCATTGACGTCCGATCACTGACGGATCCTGTCATGCCTGCTACCGTGTTTTGATTGATAGAAGAGCCACCTAAGTTTGTCAGTGATGTCCAAATACTGACGGGTCCAATCATGCTTGCTGCAGTTGTTTGATCCGTGGAGAATCCGTTAACGTTGGTCATTGACGTCCAATCACTGACCGATCCAGCAATGCTTGATGCAGTTGTTTGAGTGTTGGAAGACCCATTGACATTGCTCGCTGACGTCCAATCACTGACGGATCCAGTCATTCCTGGTGGAGTTGTTTGATCTTGAAAAAGTCCGCTGGTCGTTGACATCCAGTCGCTGACGGATCCAGTCATGCCTGCTGGAGTCGCCGGATCGGTAGAAGACCCATTAACGTTGGTCACTGACGTCCAGTCATTGACGGATCCGGTCATGCGTGCTACAGTCGTTATATTGGTAGAAGATCCGTTAACGTTGGTCACTGACGTCCAGTCACTGACGGATCCACTCATGCCTGCTATAGTTGTTCGATCGGTAGAAGACCCGTTAACGTTGGTCACTGATATCCAATCACTGACAGATCCAGCCATGCTTGCTGCAATTGTTTGATCAACTGAAAATCCGTTAGTCATTGACGTTCGATCATTGACTAATCCAGTCATAACTGCTACCGGGTTTTGATCGGTAGGAGACCCGTTAACGTTGGTCATTGACGTCCAGTCACTGACGGATCCACTCTTGCTTGCTGCAATTGATTGATCGGTAGAAAATCCGTTGGTCATTGTCGTCCAATCACTGACAGATCCAGTCATTCCTGCTTCAGTTGTTTGATTAATGGAAGACCCATTAACGTTGTTCGCTGACATCCAGTCACTGACGGATCCGGTCATGCCTGCTGGAGTTGTTTGATCGGTTGAAGACCCGTTGGCCCTTGACGTCCAGTCACTGACAGATCCAGTCATGCCCGCTGTAGTTGTTTGATCAGGAGTTGTCCCGGAGAGCGACGAGTCGGTCCTCATCATTGATGTCCAGTCAGAACTCGGTGCGTTTGGATTTGCTGTAGCTTTTTGACTTGAGGAGGTACTGGGTGCATCTGGTTTACTTGGAGTTGCCTCGTTAGACGTTGTCGAGCTTTCGTTGGCATCAACAGAACTGCAAAAGATTCAAGATAACTGGCTGTGGCTTCTTTGCTATTGTGTTATCATGCTTTGCCTAATTAACCATGTCGTAGAGGAAGAATGGGCTGCCATGCAGGTTAGCTTCAGAGGGCCCACTAGATAAGTCTACATCTCAGCAGAATTAATCGATGGTTTGCATGCATTAGCAACAGCGCAACTCTCAGGCAAGGAAAATCAGTTGGAGAGGAAACCGTGTCTGTATTATAGAACACAACCTAATTCTCCGCGACAAACAGATATTAAACATGTCACCTTCACGCTACTTCCTATCTACTCTCCTATCTATTTCTACCTCCCATCTTACCCCTCACCTCGCTTATAGCGTCCCAATTTACGTTTCTGCAAATTCTTTTTCTCGGGTCGTAGTCAATGATGCTGAACAGCAAAAGCGTGACGCCTGGATTAAATAATGGATTAAATAATTACTGGATTGATTAAGTCAAATACTGAAAGGAGGGCGAGCGGAGTGGTGTTTTGATGGTGTTAGAAAAAACACGTGTGTCCGTGTGTGTTTGTGTGTGTGTGTGTGTGTGTGTGCGTTCGTGCGTGTGCGTGCGTGCGTGTGCGTGCGCGTGTGTGTGTGTGTGCGCGCGCGTGTGTGCGTGTGTGTGCGTGAGTGTGGGTGTGTGTGCGTGTGTGTGCGTGTGTGTGTGTGTTTGCGTGTGGGTGCGTGCGTGTGCGTGCGTGCGTGCGTGTGCGTGTGTGTGTACGTGTGCGTGTGCGTGCGTGCGTGTGCGTGTGTGTGTATGCACGCGCGCGCGTGTGTGTGCGTATGTGTGTGTGCATGTGCGCGTGCGCGTGCGTGTATGTGTGCTTTTCCCTTGACACTGGTACTAATATTTTCTATAACTGCTGCACCATCTCCTCTTGCTGGCTGCACCATCTCCCCTTGCTGGCTGCAGCATCTCCCCTTGCTGGCTGCAGCATCTCCCCTTGCTGGCTACACCATCTCCCCTTGCTGGCTGCAGCATCTCCCCTTGCTGGCTGCACCATCTCCCCTTGCTGGCTGCACCATCTCCCCTTGCTGGCTGCAGCATCTCCCCTTGCTGGCTGCACCATCTCTCCTTGCTGGCTGCACCATCTCCCCTTGCTGGCTGCAGCATCTCCCCTTGCTGGCTGCAGCATCTCCCCTTGCTGGCTGCACCACCTCCCCTTGCTGGCTGCAGCATCTCCCCTTGCTGGCTGCACCATCTCCCCTTGCTGGCTGCACCATCTCCCCTTGCTGGCTGCAGCATCTCCCCTTGCTGGCTGCACCATCTCTCCTTGCTGGCTGCACCATCTCCCCTTGCTGGCTGCTACATCTCCCCTTGCTGGCTGCACCATCTCCCCTTGCTGGCTGCTCCCCTTGCTGGCTGCTCCCCTTGCTGGCTGCACCATCTCCCCTTGCTGGCTGCACCATCTCCCCTTGCTGGCTGCTACATCTCCCCTTGCTGGCTGCACCATCTCCCCTTGCTGGCTGCACCATCTCCCTTGCTGGCTGCACCATCTCCCCTTGCTGGCTGCACCATCTCCCCTTGCTGACTGCACCATCTCCCCTTGCTGGCTGCTACATCTCCCCTTGCTGGCTGCACCATCTCCCCTTGCTGGCTGCACCATCTCCCCTTGCTGGCTGCTACATCTCCCCTTGCTGGCTGCAGCATCTCCCCTTGCTGGCTGCAGCATCTCCCCTTGCTGGCTGCACCACCTCCCCTTGCTGGCTGCTACATCTCCCCTTGCTGGCTGCAGCATCTCCCCTTGCTGGCTGCACCATCTCCCTTGCTGACTGCACCATCTCCCCTTGCTGGCTGCACCACCTCCCCTTGCTGGCTGCGCCACCTCCCCTTGCTGACTGCACCACCTCCCCTTGCTGGCTGCACCACCTCCCCTTGCTGGCTGCACCATCTCCCCTTGCTGACTGCACCATCTCCCCTTGCTGGCTGCACCACCTCCCCTTGCTGGCTGCACCACCTCCCCTTGCTGACTGCACCACCTCCCCTTGCTGGCTGCACCACCTCCCCTTGCTGGCTGCTACATCTCCCCTTGCTGGCTGCAGCATCTCCCCTTGCTGACTGCACCATCTCCCCTTGCTGGCTGCACCACCTCCCCTTGCTGGCTGCACCACCTCCCCTTGCTGGCTGCTACATCTCCCCTTGCTGGCTGCTACATCTCCCCTTGCTGGCTGCACCATCTCCCCTTGCTGGCTGCACCACCTCCCCTTGCTGGCTGCACCACCTCCCCTTGCTGGCTGCTACATCTCCCCTTGCTGGCTGCACCACCTCCCCTTGCTGGCTGCTACATCTCCCCTTGCTGGCTGCACCATCTCCCCTTGCTGGCTGCACCATCTCCCCTTCCTGGCTGCTCCCCTTGCTGACTGCACCATCTCCCCTTGCTGGCTGCTACATCTCCCCTTGCTGGCTGCTCCCCTTGCTGGCTGCTCCATCTCCCCTTGCTAACTGCACCACCTCCTCTTGCTGGCTGCTACATCTCCCCTTGCTGGCTGCTCCCCTTGCTGGCTGCACCACCTCCTCTTGCTGGCTGCTACATCTCCCCTTGCTGGCTGCTCCCCTTGCTGGCTGCACCACCTCCTCTTGCTGGCTGCTACATCTCCCCTTGCTGGCCGCTACATCTCCCCTTGCTGGCTGCACCACCTCCCCTTGCTGGCTGCTACATCTCCCCTTGCTGGCTGCACCATCTCCCCTTGCTGTCTGCACCACCTCCCCTTGCTGGCTGCTACATCTCCCCTTGCTGGCTGCTACATCTCCCCTTGCTGGCTGCTACATCTCCCCTTGCTGGCTGCACCACCTCCCCTTGCTGGCTGCTACATCTCCCCTTGCTGGCTGCTACATCTCCCCTTGCTGGCTGCACCATCTCCCCTTGCTGGCTGCAGCATCTCCCCTTGCTGGCTGCAGCATCTCCGCTTGCTGGCTGCACCATCTCCCCTTGCTGGCTGCACCATCTCCCCTTGCTGGCTGCTACATCTCCCCTTGCTGGCTGCACCACCTCCCCTTGCTGGCTGCTACATCTCCCCTTGCTGGCTGCTACATCTCCCCTTGCTGGCTGCACCATCTCCCCTTGCTGGCTGCAGCATCTCCCCTTGCTGGCTGCAGCATCTCCCCTTGCTGGCTGCAGCATCTCCCCTTGCTGGCTGCACCATCTCCCCTTGCTGGCTGCACCATCTCCCCTTGCTGGCTGCACCACCTCCCCTTGCTGGCTGCACCACCTCCCCTTGCTGGCTGCACCATCTCCCCTTGCTGGCTGCACCACCTCCCCTTGCTGGCTGCACCATCTCCCGTTGCTGGCTGCACCATCTCCCCTTCCTGGCTGCACCATCTCCCCTTGCTGGCTGCACCATCTCCCCTTGCTGGCTGCACCATCTCCCCTTGCTGGCTGCACCATCTCCCCTTGCTGGCTGCACCATCTCCCCTTGCTGGCTGCACCATCTCCCCTTGCTGGCTGCACCATCTCCCCTTGCTGGCTGCACCATCTCCCCTTGCTGGCTGCACCATCTCCCCTTGCTGGCTGCACCATCTCCCCTTGCTGGCTGCACCATCTCCCCTTGCTGGCTGCACCATCTCCCCTTGCTGGCTGCACCACCTCCCCTTGCTGGCTGCACCACCTCCCCTTGCTGGCTGCACCACCTCCCCTTGCTGGCTGCACCACCTCCCCTTGCTGGCTGCACCATCTCCCCTTGCTGGCTGCACCATCTCCTCTTGCTGGCTGCACCATCTCCCCTTGCTGGCTGCACCACCTCCCCTTGCTGGCTGCACCATCTCCCCTTGCTGGCTGCACCATCTCCCCTTGCTGGCTGCACCACCTCCCCTTGCTGGCTGCTCCCTTGCTGGCTGCACCATCTCCCCTTGCTGGCTGCACCATCTCCCCTTGGTGGCTGCACCATCTCCCCTTGCTGGCTGCACCATCTCCCCTTGCTGGCTGCTCCCTTGCTGGCTGCACCACCTCCCCTTGCTGGCTGCACCATCTCCCCTTGCTGGCTGCTCCCTTGCTGGCTGCACCATCTCCCCTTGCTGGCTGCACCATCTCCCCTTGCTGGCTGCACCATCTCCCCTTGCTGGCTGCACCATCTCCTCTTGCTGGCTGCACCATCTCCTCTTGCTGGCTGCACCCTTGCTGGCTGCACCATCTCCTCTTGCTGGCTGCACCCTTGCTGGCTGCACCATCTCCTCTTGCTGGCTGCAGCATCTCCTCTTGCTGGCTGCACCCTTGCTGGCTGCACCATCTCCTCTTGCTGGCTGCACCCTTGCTGGCTGCACCCGTGCTGGCTGCACCATCTCCCCTTGCTGGCTGCACCATCTCCCCTTGCTGGCTGCACCACCTCCCCTTGCTGGCTGCACCATCTCCTCTTGCTGGCTGCACCACCTCCCCTTGCTGACTGCACCCTTGCTGGCTGCTACATCTCCTCTTGCTGGCTGCACCACCTCCCCTTGCTGACTGCACCCTTGCTGACTGCACCCTTGCTGACTGCACCCTTGCTGACTGCACCCTTGCTGGCTGCACCATCTCCCCTTGCTGGCTGCACCACCTCCCCTTGCTGGCTGCACCATCTCCCCTTGCTGGCTGCACCATCTCCCCTTGCTGGCTGCACCATCTCCCCTTGCTGGCTGCACCATCTCCCCTTGCTGGCTGCACCATCTCCCCTTGCTGGCTGCACCATCTCCCCTTGCTGGCTGCACCACCTCCCCTTGCTGGCTGCACCACCTCCCCTTGCTGGCTGCACCATCTCCCCTTGCTGGCTGCACCATCTCCCCTTGCTGGCTGCACCCTTGCTGGCTGCACCATCTCCCCTTGCTGGCTGCTCCCCTTGCTGGCTGCACCATCTCCCCTTGCTGGCTGCACCATCTCCCCTTGCTGGCTGCACCATCTCCCCTTGCTGGCTGCACCATCTCCCCTTGCTGGCTGCACCATCTCCCCTTGCTGGCTGCACCATCTCCCCTTGCTGGCTGCACCCTTGCTGGCTGCACCATCTCCCCTTGCTGGCTGCACCACCTCCCCTTGCTGGCTGCACCATCTCCTCTTGCTGGCTGCACCCTTGCTGGCTGCACCATCTCCCCTTGCTGGCTGCACCATCTCCCCTTGCTGGCTGCACCATCTCCCCTTGCTGGCTGCAGCATCTCCCCTTGCTGGCTGCTACATCTCCCCTTGCTGGCTGCACCCTTGCTGGCTGCACCATCTCCCCTTGCTGCCTGCACCACCTCCCCTTGCTGGCTGCACCATCTCCTCTTGCGGGCTGCAGCATCTCCCCTTGCTGGCTGCACCCTTGCTGGCTGCACCATCTCCCCTTGCTGGCTGCACCATCTCCTCTTGCTGGCTGCACCATCTCCCCTTGCTGGCTGCACCCTTGCTGGCTGCACCATCTCCCCTTGCTGGCTGCAGCATCTCCCCTTGCTGGCTGCACCATCTCTCCTTGCTGGCTGCACCATCTCCTCTTGCTGGCTGCACCATCTCCCCTTGCTGGCTGCACCCTTGCTGGCTGCACCATCTCCCCTTGCTGGCTGCACCATCTCCCCTTGCTGGCTGCACCATCTCCCCTTGCTGGCTGCACCATCTCCCCTTGCTGGCTGCACCATCTCCCCTTGCTGGCTGCTACATCTCCCCTTGCTGGCTGCACCATCTCCCCTTGCTGGCTGCTCCCCTTGCTGGCTGCAGCATCTCCCCTTGCTGGCTGCTACATCTCCCCTTGCTGGCTGCACCACTTGCTGGCTGCTACATCTCCCCTTGCTGGCTGCTCCCCTTGCTGGCTGCACCATCTCCCCTTGCTGGCTGCTACATCTCCCCTTGCTGGCTGCACCATCTCCCCTTGCTGGCTGCTACATCTCCCCTTGCTGGCTGCTACATCTCCCCTTGCTGGCTGCACCATCTCCCCTTGCTGGCTGCTACATCTCCCCTTGCTGGCTGCTCCCCTTGCTGGCTGCTACATCTCCCCTTGCTGGCTGCTCCCCTTGCTGGCTGCACCATCTCCTCTTGCTGGCTGCTCCCCTTGCTGGCTGCACCATCTCCCCTTGCTGGCTGCTATTCGACCAAAACGGTTTCCATTTCCCATCCCTCTCGTCTCATTTGTCACGACATCTTTCCATGGCAAATTTTACACCGTGGAATATGGACTCCTCTACCATTGCCTTTCTTCTAATACGAAATATTCACACTTCTGGGATATGTACACCTCTATTATCGCCTTTCTTCCACTACAAAATATTGACACTTCTGGGATATGTACACCTCTACCATCGCCTTTCTTCTACTACAAAATATTCACACCTCTAAAATGTGTATACCACTATCATCGCCTTTCTTCTACTACGAAATATTCACACCTCTGGGATATGTACACCTCTACCATCGCCTTTCTTCTACTACTAAATATTCACACTTCTGGGATATGTACACCTCTATTATTGCCTTTCTTCTACCTCGAAATATTCACACCTCTAAAATGTGTATATCGCTATCATCGCCTTTCTTTTACTACGAATATTCACACCTATGAGATATGTACTACGAAATATTCACACCTCTGGGAGATATATACACCTGTATATATACACCTCTACCATCGTCCTTCTTTTACTACGAAATATTCACACCTCTGGTATACCATCACCTTTCATCTACTACGAAATATTCACACCTCTGGGATATGTACATCTCTACCACCGCCCTTCTTTTACTATGAAATATTCACACCTCTGGGATAAATACATCACTACCATCGTCTTTCGTCTACTACGAAATATTCACACCTCTGATATAAATACATCACTACCATCGTCTTTCGTCTACTACGAAATATTCACACTTCTGGGCTGAGTACATCTCTACCATCGCCCTTCTTGTAGTGCGAACTATTCACACCTGTGGGATATGTACACTTCCACGATGGTCTTTCTTGTAGTGCGAACTATTCACACCTGTGGGATATGTACACTTCCACGATGGTCTTTCTTGTAGTGCGAACTATTCACACCTGTGGGATATGTACACTTCCACGACGGCCCTTTTTTCTAAATCATTTTCCCCAATATCAAGATGTATCCACATCTACCACCGCCCTTCTGCTACTAAGACATATTATCACTAGAGTGACAAATAATATGCACTGCTGCCATCACCCTTCTTGTAGTACAAAACATTTTCCAACTGTAGGATGTGTACACTTGTACCATCGCCTTTCTTTTACTACGAAATATTCACAGCATGTGGGATATATATGCATTTCTATCATCACCCATCTTGTTTTTGTTTAGTTTTCTTCAAATTTCCAACTGCGAGATATACGACTGCGCATAAGAAAAGAATGTAAAATCGGCAAAACAGTTTTGGCGTTAACACTGAGAATGGTCATCAGCACAGCGTATAGCGTCGACTTTCCTGAACTTTACGTTGCTGTAAAATTTTGAAGATTTCCTAATAATTACTATACTGTTTTATCTGAAATATGCATATATATATATATATATATATATTGGTTGATATATCTCGTGGGGGGGGGGGGGGGGGGGTTCCGACTATAGCTTTGCTTCCTCATGCAGTCACATATATTACCCGCCACTTCAAACGGTGACGGAAGTAGCCCAATATATCGGCCACATGTGGAAAGAAAGGATCTGCTGGTCAGTTTTGAGATATTCACAGATTTGAACCTCCAACCATTTGTTTATACCACAACATCGCGTCTCTGTGAAATTTTGTCATTTGCTTCGCTTGTTCTGCAAAAAGCGGGCCTTACTTTTCCGAAACAGGAGCGACCGTTTTTTTGAGAAATCAATACTTTATCCATGCATGTGATAAACTGTAACATATTAGCCGCGTAATGCACATGAGTAGAGTATATTCTCCCTACCCATATTTTAAAGTTTTTTTTTTCATTGGTAGCTGTCCAGCTTGTCAATCGACATACCCAATTCAAGATAGCCATCACGATTACAGCATTATATTACACGAAAAACATTGCCTTAGTTTTGAAGTCCTCGATCTTTCTCAAATTGCAATAAGTGAGTACCAGTCTTTTGTAGCTCATTACTTTGTCTCTGTACATCCTATTTTCGAGCTTTTTGCATAATTGGAAAGAGTAATGGCTTCATTTTACAACCATAGTTAAGAATTTCCTAACTGTGACATTTCTCTCATTTTATGGTGGAGGGTCACATATTCGCAGTTTTATCATCGCCCTCCTAGTACAACAAATTCACAACTATGGAATATGTGCACCTCCACCATTACCCTTTTACTATGATAACTTCCTAACTGTGGGATATGTACATTTTTACCGTCGCTTTTTTACTATGAAATCGTCACATCTGTAGAATATGTTTACCTCTTCCGTCGCCATTCTAACAATACTGACAACAATAATCTTTATTTCTGTCGTTTTTAAAAATGAAATACTCTTGGGCGAATTTCATCCCGGGTCGCTGCTGTGCAGCCCCCAGTTACCGGTTTCGCTCCTAGGTAGGAGAGGCAATGTGAGGGAAGCACTTTGCCCAAGGATGCAACTCTAGGATCTGTGCAGCTTCGAACACCGCACCCATCAGCCGCAAGCGACTGCAGGTCAAACACTCTACCTGCTCGGCCAGAGACAAAAGGCTTGTTCAGGAGTACGACGCGCTGCATGAGCGATCCATGTTGGCAAATGAGCGCTCTTTGCTTCTGTTAAACGCCTACAAATTTAGTGAAGCGCTTCACTTTTTAATGGGAGGTAAATCTTCTGCGCCGCATGTTGTGTTGCTAGACTATAAAGAAAGTGTTTTCTTTGCCACAGACATAGTTTATGCACGTTTTAATGTATTCTGCATGAATAAAGTTTACTACTTTGTCATCCTTACCTGCCATTACTCGCGCATACAGAGCGCTTAGGGCAAATAAGGCCCGCTCCAGTCCCAAAATGGTGATGCTGAGGGTTACATTACGCATCAACGGCCAGTGCGAGATCGACGACTCTATTTTGAAAATCGTGTGAACCACCTCGGACGAGCGCTTCTCTGTGCTGCACAGCGCTGAGTGAAGCCTGCCCCAAAATTACCGTTCAGGAGTGAAGCACGTGCAGCGCTGCAAAGCGCTGAGTGAAGCCTGCCCCAAAATTGGCGTTCAGGAGTGAAGCACGTGCAGCGCTGCAAAGCGCTGTGCCTCCTGAACAAACATCATGTTTCGATCAATTGTGGAATGTGCACACTTCTAACAACCGCCCTCGTTGACCGCAGTGAGAATGTAGTTAGCGCTGGACTCACCCAATGCAGTCCTTCTTCTGGGGGTCAAAGACTTGGAATCCAGGACAGCGCAAGACGAAAGTTCCTCCGTCCAGACAGAAGACCACTCCTGAAGAGCTGGGGCAGTAGGGGTAGAGGCCATCACGAGCGTCCCCACACCATTCCAAGCAGGCTGTACCTGGAAAGGAAGGAACTGTCACACGAAGAAAAGAAGCAAAACTAAGCTTAGAAGTGGTAAAATGAAGTCTGCGTTGATTTGCAGACATTGCAACTTGCAAAAGCTCGACTTGAAATGGACTTCTCCAAGCACACAGGGGGAAAAATGACTGGACGTCTGGAAATCAAAGCGAGTGTATTTTACCACTTTTTGTTCTGTTTTGCAATGTCTTCGGTCGCCCTCGTTCCACCAGCACGGAGACGAAGAGAGACGGTAAGGAGACGGGAAGCAGGGTAAGAATGAGAGAACACGGCAGTTCAGAGGCTAGTGGAGGATGCTAACTACTTACAGACTTACACTCCAAGGGTTCATTACTCGTCATGACAATTATCTTTCCGTGTTGATAGTTTCGAGGTTGTATGCCCTCTGTTCCCCCAAAGAAGTGTTGGTAGAAAACAAGAGGTTGACTGAGTGAGCGAGCGAGTGCTTGAGCAAGGGAGCTTGCAAGCGAGTGAGTGGGTAATTGGCTGAGTGAGCTGGTGATTCGATGAGTGAGTGCGTGAGTGTGTGCGTTAGTAAGTGGAGTGGAGTGAATGTGCATGCGTGCTTGCGCGAGCGAGTGAGTGAGCGAGAGAGAGAGAGTGAGCGAGCGAGCGAGCGAGTGAGCGAGAGAGCAAGTCCGCGAAAGAGCGAGTGAGCGAGCGCGACCGAGCGAGTAAGTGAGCGAAAGAGCGAGCGAGTGAATTAGTCAGTCAGTCAATTAGCCAGTTTGTTGGTACGTACGTCAGTCAGTCAGTTATTCAGCCAGTCAGTCAGTCAAGCAGTCAGTCAGTCAGTCATTCAGCCAGTCAGTCAGTCAAGCAGTCAGTCAGTCAGTCATTCAGCCAGTCAGTCAGTCAAGCAGTCAGTCAGTCAGTCAGTCAAGCAGTC
>JAWQFJ010030815.1:55000-60000 GCA_034096865.1 Theodoxus fluviatilis | reverse complement strand
ACCGAAAATCAGTGACTGCGGCCTCTCAGAGTTGCCGATGCAGAACCATATCGCTGGCACATACCATAGTCCGAGAGGCAAAATCTCTCTTTCGGACTTAAGGATGTGTCGGCGTTGATGATCCCAACCTCTTGTCAGTGGATTCCTTCCGGCTTGGTCGAAGATGTTCCGGTCGAAGTCACCGTCATGTGTGTGACGTCAGTAGTGACGTAGATGGAGATGGATACTTGCGTGTGTCTCTGCTGTGCTGCATGTTTCGACAGTTCATCCACGACATCATATACTTCCTTCGAGCTTTCTTCCAATCTCTGTCCCTTGAAATATTAATAGCTTTGACCGATAGCAGGCTCCGCCCAAAGCAATCGCTGGGTCCCAAAACAACTTACAACGATTGAATTAAACACTACATTAAATGATTAGAGATGTATCTGTCAGTTTGGCATTGTATCTGACGAGCAAAGAAAGACATACTATGGCTATCAGACAAAATATTAGATACTTCGTTTTTTATGGCAGACTGACTCTCCAAAAGATTACCTAAATATCAAAGTCGAAGACGTGAATCCATTCATGGAAACCTGAGTTAGTTTTGAACACGAATTACTGACTTTTTCGCGTCCCATTTGTTTGGTAATGGGGATGGGTGGGTAGGGATTTGTGGTTTTTGTATGTATCATTGAGTACATATCATGCCGTAACAACCGGAGATCATCACTAGTATATTTCGTGAAGCCAGACAAGATAAATCTTGCATGCAGCAATGCTCAGTCTCCGCAGTTGTCTGTCTTTTTTATTGTGGTCGGCAGTTAAAGCATCCTCAGTATATTTCATTTTGGCGAAAGGTACAATTCGCACTGCGACTTCAGAATGACGCCAGATCACAAAAAACCCACAAGTATTTAACACTCCAAGACGATGACGACGATGCCTACGATGAGGTCCAAAGTGATGTCGACAACGACAACGACGACTGGGAGGCGGTAGAGGATGAGAAGCGATTTCAAAAGCAACAGCATGACAAGAAGCACATCTAATCACGACGGAGGTGCAAGAGAAAAGACGAAAAAGAAAACACCTTTGAAGAAGCAGCTTTCACTTCGGATCTCTTCCTTCACTGACAGACGTTTACAAACCCTCCTTTACGCATTTACAGAAGGCTGCTAACCTACCTCCTTGAGGACGCCCGGCTTCAGAGACTTACTACTTCAAGAGGACAACGCCATTAGCAGTGATGACAATGCACAACTTGCAGTCCCCTTGTCACTCCAGATTAGAATTGCAGAGATACCTCCAGTATCATAGATGAATTGCAGCACAAAAAAAGTTATTCGGGCCCGAAGGACATCCATCATAATGGCCACTAGGTTTTGTTTCCAGCAGCATCGCCGCGGCACTGGAAGCATACATTCAGACTGCAAATGAACGTGTATGAGTTCTTTTCCACAATTTTCCACGTAAGTCCTCGCAGGTTTCCAGTTTTACTTCCGGATGGAGGAAAGCAAGGTCAAATAAGTGTCTTGCGCAACGATACAATTTGTGGATCCGCACAGCATCTAACATCGCAGCTGCTCGCCGGGAGGAACTGCAGATCGAACACTCTCACTACCCAGCAACAAGGATTACGGAGCGCACGTATTCTGCACCAAACGCACAGCTAGGCAAGATCTCCAGCAGCCACAGGCGAAGTTGGAGTTGAAGGAGGAGCAAGAGCAGCAAGAGCAAACGCTGGAATAGAGGCAGACGGTGGAGCAATAACAGCAATAATCCGAACAGCAACGAGCAGAGCCGGCCATGAAGAAGTATCTCGAGCTATACAAATCCGGACATGGGATGAAAAAAGGAAGCAGCGGCGAACGTTTGCTAGTGTGGGCTTTGACACACCTCTTGCCGGACGAGCTACACAGCAGTGGAGATCTAGCTAGATGAGCAGTTCACTTGTGCTTCACGAGGCTTAAATGAATGAGCGAATGAATGAACAAATGAATGAACAAATGAATGAGCAATGAATGAGGGTTCACACTACAGTGGAAGAAAAGGCAAAGAGTCCATAACGCATCTGCTAGAGGTTGCAGCCATCAGCAAGTGGAGTCGTTGGAACGGAGCTTCTGTGTATATCCGTGCAGAATAAAGCGCATTATTCAAAAGGCCGCAGTAAGCAATGCACGTTAAATGGGGGCATAAGCGAACTGCATCAAAAGCGTGCTGGAGAGGAATAAAGAGAAAAAGCACATGGCGCCTTTGTATACACAGTTTATACTTTTCAACGTCTCTGTGTCTCTACAATGTATCGTTCAGTTTGTCTTCAATCATGTGTTTGGGCTGTAGTTTTTTGGGTGATAGAGAGACACGATCGATTAGATAATTTTATCATCAGCCAGTCCAGAAGTGTTTATGATGTTAATGCCAAAACACATACGGAATCGTGTCGTGATAACCACTCTGCGATGGTATGGAAGGAAGTGTTTAATCAAATGAACACATACAACCCCCCAGCACGCACTCAAAACCGGATATTCAAAGAACACTATAAACAACAGAAAACTTACTTAGAGAATACAATTTATTTAGTCATCGCGAGGTTCAAAGCATCTGTTAACTGACATATCAACTTTTGAGCTGCGTTTCTTCTCATTAGCAATGGACACGTCTTTCAGAAAGTGATCACTCCAAGGAAGGTCACTGTAAAAATGTTATTTTCATTTCATGAAATACATTAATTCATGCATAAAATGTGGCCATGTTGGTATCCTGGTCAGTACCTGAAAGCATGACAATAAAAAGTGTTATATATTAGCTTCATGGATGATTAATGCATTTGCCACGAAAGAGAAAAAAATTACCATATGTGGAACCCACCCAAAGCGAACGTAAATTCGACCTACATGTACATGTATATATTTACAATGGAAACTGTGTATTATGATATATGAATAGAGGAAACTTGTTTAACTTTAAATACCGAGCAGCACACACGTTGCACATTTCCATGTGATGAACTATGCGACACTAAACTATGACATCAACGAACAGTGGAGGGGTGGGGGTAGACAGAATAATGATACACAAATCCAAAATGAACTTCATTATTGGGATATATTTGGTTGGGCAGTAACTATTTTAAATCGTACCTCAGTCAATACATTATCTATGCGTTGTAGCATTCGTTTGTACTCACCGTCCAGTGGGTTAAGCTTTCTCCTTCTACTCAGCTGGTATCCTGAATGAATAACTTATCCACAAAGGACATTAAACTGTAATCAATAAGATGAGAAGACGATGCATCCGTCACATCAGGCGTCTCTTCGGAGAAGACGCTTTTGTTATGAAGTTTCTTCATAGCCATACACACTCAACAACGTGCGACCTAACAAACTGAAAAGTATCCTGTAAGGAACTGTTCAATCATCCAAAGGAAATATTACTATTTGTTCTCACAAAATGAAGAAAACATATAAGCTTTTGCATCAAGTGATTTTTTAATGATATGCGAATATGTTTATAGGTCGAAAATGCTGAATACGTTGAGACATGTAATCACCTCGCATTCTCGAGTAGCAATATGATTTGTTTACTGGTGACCTAGCTAACTTCAACCAGCTTCAGCGAATCCTAAAAAAATTCCAAATATTGTTGTGTTCTCTTTTTTTTCTCATCAAAACAATTTCGCTTGATTTGGAAAAAAACTGTTTGGTTTTCTTTTCAGTATTGCTGGCTGTGTATTTTCCATTAAAAATGAAATAGGTTAATTTTTGCAGCATCACTTTTACTAGTGTCCTGACAAAGTGACTTTGAAACAATTAACTATCATTCTGTCACCATGCTTCCATCATATCTCTTCTTCCAAGTGTTGTTTCTCTGCAGGAATAGATCACTTCTGGTGGCAACAGTGGAGCAATTACAGTGGAAGCATCAGCATTTGCCGAGAGATAGAGGAACGTGTCCAAATAGAACATGAAACGTGTTGGTCTTTTTAATAATTAAATTGATTTTAAATTCAAAAACTGGGGAAAATTTTATGGAAAGATATTAAGAAGTAAACGTTTCATCCAAGGATAAAGAGTTCTCTGCAATGGAAATTTCACATCATCATCATCAACAACAACAACAACAACAACAACAACAACAACAACAACGAGAGCACGTTGAACAGCATGAAAACGGTACAGAAAGGCGCCATGTTACCCCACTTTTGCCTACATAGCTAACGTGCGCTACAGTGCAAAATGATACGAAGAGGGAGGGCATGAGGATGAAACTGGGAAACAAGTCTGCACAGGCAAATACACAGCATTCCATATCGGCAGTCTGGGAAGAAAAATCATACTGGCAACGGCAATAACTTCATTGACAAAATCCACGACGATCAAAAGATTGAATTTTCATTGAAAAGATGCATGTGTGTGTGTGTGTGTGTGTGTGTGTGTGTGTGTGTGTGCGTGCGTGCGTGCGTGCGTGCGTGCGTGCGAGCAAACAGGCGCGCGCGTAGATCGTAGATGTGTGCTTGTATGCATACTGCGTGCCTGTGAGTGTCAGTGTGTGTGCGTGCGCGCGCGCGCGTGTGTGCGTGCGAGCATGTAACAGTATCTCAAGCAACTGAGTAATACAGAAACAATCAGGGTTCAATTTCAACATAGATCTACATGGTCAAATGTCAAATAACAGCGTGTTTGTGTACCTATATTTCACACGTTTCAGTGCATTGTTTTGTTTTGTTTTTAAGCTGGCACAATGTAAAGACAGGAGTGAACAAAATATGCAAGCAAACGGAAAGACATACTACGTACCTGGTGCTTTGGTTACTGGCACCGTTCTGGAAAGTAAGAATATTGAAAATGACTTTACATTTTGAATGTCTCTGCCTTGTAGGTCTAGAGTGGAGCATGTCTCATTCACTTCATGCATGCACGTACATATAAAACACTCAAAAAATGTCCATGAACATACACACACGCTTGCCAAAAATATACTATCACACACAGCACTCGCTCGCCTACTCAACC
>JAWQFJ010030815.1:45000-52500 GCA_034096865.1 Theodoxus fluviatilis | reverse complement strand
GTGTGTGTGTGTGTGTGTGTGTGTGTGTGTGTGTGTGTGTGTGTGTGTGTGTCTGTCTCCTTGATCGATTTGTCTTGTTGTCTCATCACCACACCACTGAGGCCCCTCTCTCCAACGTCTGCTCTCCTCTGTGGGTGGGGAGAACGCGTAGACTCACCACGTCTTCATGTACATTTGCAATTCGTCAAAGGCAAATAACTGGAGGCGACTGGGCCTCTCTAGCTCTCATTCCGACCAGCTCTATTGATGATGTAATCAGTGGCCTTACACAGCCTGTAGAGACTGGTAAGACGTAAACTTCATTCAGTTATTGGTTCATTCATTGATTCATTCATTGAATATGTCATTGACTCATTCATTGATTCGGTCATTGATAAATTATTCATGGATTCGGTCATTGATAAATAATTCATTGATAAATAATTCATTGATTCGGTCATTGATAAATAATTCATGGATTCGGTCATTGATAAATAATTCATGGATTCGGTCATTGATTCAGTCAAAGATTTGTTCAAGTCTTCAGTGTTGAGTGGAGATATTTTTATTTAAGTCAGTTCATTGTCCACTTTTAAGAGCCAGCCAGGCCTCAAATCTCTCTCACTAGAGAACCAGCCATGCCTATGAAACAGTTGTTTTGGTGAGAAAGAAGGTGTACAACCATCAAACAAGAATGATTTGACCTTGCCAAGACTTTGACATTGACTACTTCTTCTTCTTCTTGGCAATCGGACACTAACTACGTCATACGGTGTTTGTCGGCGTCATATTGAGTGCTGGACAACTTCAAAAACAGTTCTGATAATTCCTTGGAAAGAGATGGACGAGATTGGTTTCGGCAGAGAGATTAGAGCGTTGAACATGAGTGAGGACAGGATGGATGGAATTGAGGTGATTCCCGATCTCAGAGTGATGTGATCTGTTTCAATAAAGGAGTGTCTGAGCTTCCCTTCTCATCTACGGCTCTTGGTGAAGACTGAATGTTAAACGACAACCTCACCCGTTGGACGACAACCGCCAGAGTCAACGGTCCTGACCCCTTCTCTCAAAACCCACCCCTGGTGCAAGTCGTCACCTCACCCGTTGGACGACAACCGCCAGAGTCAACGAACCTTACCCCTTTTCTCAAGACCCACCCCTGGTGCAAGTCGTCACCTCACCCTTTGAACAACAACCGCCAAGGTCAACGGTCCGGACCCCTTCAGCAGTTTCGAACTCTCTCTTCTCTCAGACAAGTTACACGTTTCTAGTATAGGGTGGCTGGCTAAATAAGATGAAGTGAATATTTAGAAACCGCATTATCTATTGTTTTAATCATTAGTAAAGTCAGTTGAATTGTGGAAGTTTGCTCTCATTTTTCTCTGTTGTCTAGCTCGTCCTTAAGAACAGGGAAGACGGGTAATGTTACAAGATGATGTCATGATACCCTAGACAAAGTACGAGCTAAATTTAACCAAGAGGACTGGTCTTGTAACGTCAGTCAAAGATTTGTTCAAGCATACCAAACTATGTCGCGTGATGAAGGACACCCTACCCGCAAACGCTGAAGTCGTTGCCGGCTTGGCAGGACCGGATGTCAGCGTTGAAGACGTTTTTGGGTGGAAAACAGTGTACCCGGGCTCCCTCTCCGTTGAGGCAGTGGAAGTACTGTGTGCAGCTGCTGCAGTCGGCGAAGATGCCATCTGGCATGCCAGCACACGACGCTATGCACTCTGAAACGAGGTTTGGCGCATTTTTCAGATGCTGCGTACGTGGCTTCTGCGACAAAATTCAAAGCTGGCAATGCAACGTCCACTATTCAAAGCGGGCGATTCAAAAGTGAAAACGAGTCAGACAAAGTTAGCAGTTGAATGTCGACAACCTGATGTGAGCAAGTCTTAGTGGACAAATCAAAATCAACAATGCAGTATCGACAATTGAGTGTGGGTAACTAAAAAGTCGGAACAATTCTAAGTCAACCCAATTCAAAGTGGGCAACTAAAAGTCGGAACAATTCAAAGTCAGAACAATTCAAAGTGGACAACTCAGTGTTGGAACAATTCAAAGTCAGCACAATTCAAAGTGACCAACTCGTTGTCGGAATAATGCGAAGTCAGTACAATTCAAAGAGTGATAAAAGGCGTTTTTTTTTCTCTTGTACTGTCGTTAACTCCTGTTTCATTCCTCGGATGAAAACTATAAACGAGGACTTTCGGAGCAAGAACTTCTGTCGTTCAACAAAGTAAAACCCTCTGAATTCCTCCGAAAAAACGTAAGAAATGTCCATCATTACACCCACGTACTTGTGAGATAGAGACGTGTCTCTTGCCATACTCGCTTAAGAAACCCTGCAGTCTTGGAGAAGTTCAACCAAAAATGAATATATTATTGCTCGAATAACATAAAGAAGTGCTTCAAAACGCTTATACTTTTCACTTGTCTTCATTAGAAGTGTACCTAGACATAGACAAGACGACATAATGGTTTCCTTAAATACTTATTCGGTCTTTACAAGTTATTATTCTTCTTACAAACCTTCCTTCTTTCCCCTTTTTTCGGTATTAGCAAGCGTGAATTTTTCCTTAACATATTTTGGGGCATTTACAAGAACGTTTATACTTTCCTTAACTGTGGCTCGATCAGCAAGGAGTGGAGAAAATCGGACTTACTGGACCCAGATCTGCAAAGAGAGAACAAGGAAATTGAATGACAATGCCTGCATCATCTTCAGACTCAATCGATAAAACAAGCAATGCTCAGCAGACAAGGTCTGACGTGAAAGCCATTGTATTTTGTTTATGAATGAATTTGAAATGTATTTTTTCATGTATGTAGATTTATTTAATTTCTCTGCCTTGGCATTGTCCACCTCTCTCTCTCTCTCTCTCTCTCTCTCTCTCTCTCTCTCTCTCTCTCTCTCTCTCTCTCTCTCTCTCTCTCTCTCTCTCTCTTTCTCTCTCTCTCTTTCTCTCTCTCTCTCTTTCTCTCTCTCTCTCTCTCTCTCTCTCTCTCTCTCTCTCTCTCTCATCGTCGCCGAAGCAGGCGTAGTAGGTGGAGCACGTGCCGCAGTCAGCGTACACGCCCTTGGGCACATGCTTGCAGTCCTTGGGCGTCGACAGGCAGTCTGGAGAAAAAGTCAACAATGCAGTGCAGTACTCTACAGTGCAACAGAGCGTGATGCAGCACAGTGCAGGAGAAAACCATGTAATTTAATGCAACCCGATATATTACGAGGCAATGCAGTGCAATGTAATACAGGACAATACGATATAATGCGATGCAATGCAAAAGGATACGCTGCAATGCGATGTGTTGCAAACTGATTCCATGCAACACAATACAATGCAATGAAATACAACACAATACAGTAAGGTATAATACAATGCGATGCAGCGCAATTCAATGCGGAGGAGGAGGAGGAGGAGGAGGAGGAGGAGGAGGAGGAGGAGGAGGAGGAGGAGGAGGAGGAGGAGGAAGAGGAGGAGGAGGAGGAGGAGGAGGAGGAAGAGGAGGAGGAGGAGGAGGAGGAGGAGGAGGAGGAGGAGGAGGAGGAGGAGGAGGAGGAGGAGGAGGAGGAGGAGGAGGAGGAGGAGGAGGAGGAGGAGGAGGAAGGGGAGGGGGAGAGGGGAGGGGGAGGGGGAGGGGGAGGGGGAGGGGGAGGGGGAGGGGGAGGGGGAGGGGGAGGGGGAGGGGGAGGGGGAGGGGAGGGGGAGGGGGAGGAAGAGGAGGAGGAGGAGGAGGAGGAGGAGGAGGAGGAGGAGGAGGAGGAGGAGGAGGAGGAGGAGGAGGAGGAGGAGGAGGAGGAGGAGGAGGAGAATCTTTTATATTTGTAATACCAGTTTGAATGTTGATCCCACGTGTGTTTCACATGAAACATTTCATACAGAGCTGTCTTTCTGAGGTCCAATGTTCTTTCAAAGCAGAGAGAGAGAGAGAGAGAGAGAGAGAGAGAGAGAGAGAGAGAGAGAGAGAAAATACAACCCTTATTTTAGTGTTGCTTTTGTTCTTGTTTGCCAGGACACTGCTGCAAAGACTGCTTGCCCAAAAGAGTGAATGCAGAGGAAGCTCAGTACGGTACCTCTATGGACTTGTGTGACAGGAGGTGGATCAGTAGGGACCGGCACCCTGAAACAAAGTATTAAAAATCATCATCGAGCCATGTCCCCAGTCCTCCAGTTATTGCTTCTCTTCTGGCATGACGTCACACCACCATAATGATGTATGACGCCCATTTCTCGTTACATTAATTTTAAAAAGGAAAGGCTACTGTATTCATAACTTTGGGCGCATGTTATGATGCATGTCCAAGCAGAGTATCTGAAATTTGATCGTTGTTTTCAAACATGCATTATGGGGATGTATCTCAGCGCACAAGTTGACACTAAAGGGCAGACCCAAACATCCAAAGGAGGTTAATCCTGTGCAATCCCATTGAGGGGAAGCAACTCACGTGCAGCCACTGTGCATTCTGTGAACCCGAGTCAGTATTGACTCTGGCACAGTTCGCAATGAATGCGTAATAGACTTGACCCTTCGCATTACTGCATTGCGGAAACATTAGTTCGTTCTGATACGATTTTTTTCTCCACATTTTACAGAAATCGATCAGATGTCAAAACTTGTTTCCAAGTCAACACAAGTATTTAATTTTATCGAAAAAACGCTCGTTTGTTGTCTCAGCAAGAGTAAGTTAAGAGATTTGTGCGCAATAGTCTTAGATCTACTTTAACGGCGTATGTCACGGAGCAGATCGGCTATCCCACAAGCCTCTCGTGTGACCTCCATTTGCATATTTCGAACGAAAATCTTCCACCATATGATGTCAACTGGGCTAGAGACACTTCCGCCGGTAGACGAAGTCTCTAGTGAACTATAATGGCCACTGGGGCCTGTCTAAGGGGCAGACCCAAACATCCAAGGGAGGTAACTCCTTTGCAATCCCATAGAGGGGAAGCAACTCACGTGCAGCCACTGGGGCTGGTGAGGTCGCACACGAGGCTGGTGGCGTTGAAGAAGCTGCCAGAAGGACAGGTGGAGGAGATGAGGTGACCCCGCGTGCACGTGACCACTTTCCGACAGTCGTCGCAGTCGGGGTAGTTGCCATCAGGAACGTTTCTGCAGCTCCTCACGCATGTGCCTGGAATAAGTTTTACAAACCGCTGCCACCTCAGTGTCTTTCATCGTGGAGACAAGTGGATGGAAGGGCTACTGCATCTCATGATGCATGGAGGACTGATGGACGGAAACATGCAAGGAAAGGTCTTATGGGGGTGGATGCATGAGCGGATAGATGGGTGCAAGCACGGATGGATGATTGAATGAATGGCTCGATATATAGATGGATGGATAGATGGATGGGTAAATGGATGAATGGATAGATATATACGGATGGTTGGATGCATGGATGAATGGATGGGTGGAGGAATAAATGGATGGATGAGTGAATGGATGGATGGATGGATATATACGGATGGTTGGATGCATGAATGAATGGATGGGTTGAGCGATAGATTGATGGGTGGGTGAATGGGTCGATGGATGGATATTCGGATGGCTTGCTAGATAGATGGATGAATTGAGCAATAAATGAATGGATAGAATGATGGATGGATGCATAAATGGGTGGATGGATGTATAGATGGGCGGTTGGATGGATGGATGGACGGATCGAGCGATGGATGAGTGGATGGACATATGGATGGATAGATGGAGCGATGGATGAGTGGATGGACAGATGGATGGATAGATGGAGCGATGGATTAGTGGATGGACAGATGGATGGATGGATAGATGGAGCGATGGATGAATGGATGGACAGAGGGATGAATGGATAGATGGAGCAATGGATGAGTGGAATAGATGGATGGATAGATGGATGGATGATGGTATAGATGGATGAATAGATGGAGCGATGGATGGGTGGATGTATATGTGGTTGGATGGGTGGCTGGCTAGATGGCTGGCTGGACAGACGGATGGAGCGATAGCGAGATGGAGTGATGAAGGGTGCACTGAATAAAAGAATGGATGAATAAAGCTAAGGACTGCAGGTGGAGAGGTGGAAACAAAAATAGGGAGAAGTAAAAACCAAACCAAAAATAAAACGAGGAATGTCGACAAACCAAACACAAGAATATAGTTATTTTGAAAAGTAGTCATTGTGGCGCAGAGATCAAAGGTTAACAGTTTAAATTACAGTTATGCCTCTGATACTAATGTGAATGTATAGTCAGCTTCCGTTCTACATTGCAGATATTGGAATGATAATTTGTTGTCGTTTCAGGAACAGAAATAGCAGTTTTGCTTCTTCTCTTGGCATAGCCTTGACAATAATCATCAGCAAATGGCACACTGCAAACTGTCATTGCATACCTGGTGGGACAACTGGAGGTCCGATTGGAGCATGACTGAAAAAAGTGAAAGTTTATTATTTTTATTATATTTCGCTTGCACTCTTCTAGTGATAGTTAAACCGGGTATTCGAAGGCATGGGCTTATTCTTTTTATGTGTAGAAAACTAAAAAGTTAAGTTTGTTTTCAATATTTTGGCAAATTTTCCCAACCTGTCCAATCAGAAATGATCGGCACTTTTTATATTTACAGAACCACATGTTAATAATATGTTTATTTGTTTGTTTTAGTTAACGGTTACCATTTTCTCTCTGTTGGAGCTTTTACACACACATACACACGCGCTCGCGCGCTCAAAAACACACACAATAAGGTATATTGTCAATGTAGCATGTGTTAACTCAGACAAAATTCACTTTGTCATGAAGATATCAAAGTATCACGGAATCCAATCTAACAATCAAAAGGAAGTTTCTAATGTGAATATGATGTCGAGAGTTCCCACGAATCCCCATCACCATGGCGAGGGTGGGCGCGAGAAAGGTTGTGGTGAGGCGGTAATTTTATTTAATACCCATGAAAGGGCTTAATCGCTTGAGAAAGTTGTCATTGTCTTCGTCATTGTCATCACCGCCGTCAACGTCGTCGTCATCGTCGTCATCTACTTCTTCTTCATTATCATTATCATCATCATCATCATCATCATCATCATCATCATCATCATCATCATCATCATCATCATCATCATCATCATCATCATCATCATCATCATTATCATCACCACGCCCGTTGCTGTCCTCGTCATTTTTGTCATTGTCGTCATCTTTGAGGGGAGCATGGCAACCAAACTGCAGATGAAAGCTTGAAAGAAATCACACAGTTTTCCATCTCATCCCTCACAGACAACCAGTTTTCCTCCTCTGTAGTGAGAGGCGATAGGAGGGTCAGACACTTTTCTAGTCGATGCAGTTTTCGGATCTTCCTAGTTTTGAACCCTGCGCCCACAATTTGCAAGCAAAGGCGTATCGAACGTTCCAGTCACGTGGTACACCCGTGGAGCACACTCAAAACACGTGATCTAGAGGCGACCCAAAGAAGGGAGACCGTACTTTGCGATTTAAAGACCTACCAAGGGAGATGACCCTAGCATCATTATGTAGAAGCCTACCA
>JAWQFJ010030815.1:37500-40000 GCA_034096865.1 Theodoxus fluviatilis | reverse complement strand
TGTCTTCTCAACAACTAAAATCTGTTAATTGTCGTTGACTTGACGGACGGAGTGACTGACTTAGTGACTGACTGTCTGACTGGGTGACTGACTGACTGACTAAGTGACTGACTGACTGACTGAGTGACTGACTGACACTCAGATAGGCTGCCTACCTGCCTGCCTGCCTGCCTGCCTGCCTGCCGTCCTGGTGAATGACTGAGTGACTGAGTGACTGACTGACTGAGTGAGTGACTGACTGACTGACTGAGTGACTTACTGAGTGACTGACTGAGTGACTGACTGAGTGACTGACTGAGTGACTGACTGAGTGACTGACTGACTGAGTGACTGACTGACTGACAGTCAGATAGTCTGTCTGCCTGCCTGCCTACCTGCCTGTCTGCCTACCTGCCCGATTGACTGGAGTTTTACAGGTTATCAACCTTTTTAGGTTATATAAGGCCATTGATCATGACAAACGCTAGAGCTGGTCGTATCAAGGGCGAGTCAAATTTCTCTGGTCATTCGCCTCTCAAGATTGGCGGAGGGAGACGCGGTGGGTCTATTCTTACTCCATTCTGTGAACCCGAGTAGTATTGACTCGGGCACAGTTCGCAATGAATGCGTAATAGACTTGACCCTTCTCATTACAGCACTGCGCCAAAATTAGTTCGTTCTGATACGATTTTTTCTCCACTTTTTACAGGAAAATACTCAGATGTCAAAACTTGTTTCCATTTTAACACAAGCATTTAATTTTATCGAATAAACGCTTGTTTATTGCCTCAACCAGAGTAAGTTAAGAGTTTTGTGCGCAATAGTCTTAGAACTACTTTAACGGCGTATGTCAGGGAGCAGATCGGCTATACCGCAAGCCTCTCGTGCGACCTCCATTTGCATATTTCGGACGAAAATCTTTCATCACGTGATGTCAATTGGGCTAGAGACACTTTCGCCAGTAGGCGAAGTCTCTAGTGAACTAGAATGATCCCTGCCCCCCTCCCTCCCCCACAGGGAGAAGGCCCGACAGAGACAGATTCCCAAAGCGAGGCTAGATGTGACCGGATCGATGCGTATATCTTGTAGACATCTTTCCAAATCATCTGGCGCCATTTTCTCTAAATGTCAATTCTCGAGGGGAGCATTTTCAACAACCCGTGACTCATTAACTTTTAGTCCGGTTTTAGATTAGTTTTCATTGTTCGAAAGAGGAATCAGATCACTTCTATAGTCAGTCAGTGACAGGAAATCGACAGAGGCATTGATAAGATTCAATCTCTGGTGACATGTCGCTAATTAGGTAAGTAACTAATTAGTCAAGCAAGGATATTTCCTTTATCATTCACATCGAAAATAGCACAATAAAGGAAATAAATGCAAAACGTGGATGATGCCCAATAACCATCTATATTTCGAAAATATTAAGAACTTGAAAAGATGAAATAGAAAGCTACCTTTGCAATAGATATGTACTGAAAAATGAAATATTTTTTTATAGTATCATCATCGTCATCATCGTCATAATCATCATCATCATCATCATCATCATCATCATCATCATCATCATCATCATCATCATCATCATCATCATCATCATCATCATCATCATCATCATCATCATCATCATCATAATCATCACCAGCACCACTACCAAAACGACTACCACCACCACCACCACCACCACCACCACCACCACCACCACCACCACCACCACCACCACCACCACCACCACTACCACCACCACCGCCACCACCACCACCACCACCACCACCACCAACAACAACAACAACAACTACCACAACCACCATCATCACCACCACCGCTACAGCCACCTCCACTACATTGTACAACCTCCACCACAACCACCACCACTTCAATCACCATCACTACAACCCCCACCTCCAACACCACATCCACTACACCACCATCACCACAATGACACCACAACACAATACAACACAGCCACCACTACACCACCACCACCACCACTACACCACCACCACCACACCACCACCATCACATCGAATCCACCATCGTCAATCTTCAGTCTCACACTTACGGGCAGGCAGGAGGACGGCTGGCACCGCACTTGCGAGTCTGTGGGTCGAAGAACTGCCCTTTGCTGCAGTCCAAGACTTGGGCCAGACCGCCCAAGCACAGGAGGAAGCTAGTGCAGTCTCCAGTACACAGAGCGAAAAGCCCGTTCAGGTTCTCCAGACAGTTGTTCAGGCAGTCTGGCGGTCTCGGGGTGACTGGGAAGGTAGCGACAAAAGGTTACAGTGTGGATTCACATAGCGACTTATCACCCACGCGCGGGTCTCGAACCGCTTTACGCTTTACCCCCTGGTCTCTGGGTCGCATACTAAATCCTTCTCTGGCACCTGACGACAGTGACAGAGAGATAAGACGGACACAGCCAGGTACCAGCACCCACTTTACTCTCTGGGGAGTATTCCAACCCGATGCTGGCTCATGGCTGCATACAAGGGTATATATACACTCATGTGTGTCATTACAG
>JAWQFJ010030815.1:27500-32500 GCA_034096865.1 Theodoxus fluviatilis | reverse complement strand
GAAGTGACTGCTTTTTTCACCATAGTGCTCAGAGGGGATCTCACGAATATATCGCGTCAATAGCTATTGGCACTACCTGTCGAGCCAATTACCCAAGTATTGGCAAACATTTGGCAAGTCTTGGTGAAAATCAATTAAGAACCGGAACTCTTGACCAAATATTCAGCGAATATATCCCAAGTCCCGGCAAATTTTGACCGAATACTTGGCCAGTATATGCCAAGACTTGGCAAACACCTGTGAGAACCGGCTTAAGTTGCGAAGCTATCTAGCGTCTACAAAAAACAAACAAACGAGGCTGCACAATATGTGGAACTTTCACCGTCGTCAACCACACACTCATTCCTGCAACCCGAGTCAGTATTGACTCTGGCACAGTTCGCAATGAATGCGTAATAGACTTGACCCTTCGTGTTATAGCATTGCCCCAAACATTGTTCGTTCTGATACTCTTTTCTTTCCACTTTTTACAGAAATCATTCAGATGTCAAAACTTGTTTCCATTTCAACGCAAACATTTTATTTCATCGAATAAACGCTTGTTTATTGCCTCAACAAGAGTAAGTTATGCGTTTTGTGCGAAATAGTCTTAGAACTACTTTAACGGCGTATGTCAGGGAGCAGATCGGCTATCGCACGAGCCCCTCGTGTGACCTCCATTTGCATAAATTGGACGAAAACCCTCCATCACGTGATGTCAACTGGGCTAGATATACTTTCGCCAGTAGGCGAAGTCTATAGTGAACTAGAATGGAGGCGAGGTCTCTAGTGGACTAGAATGGAGGCGAGGTCTCTAGTGGACTGGAATGGAGGCGAGGTCTCTAGTGAACAAGAATGGAGGCGAGGTCTCCAGTGAACTAGAATGGAGGCGAGGTCTCCAGTGAACTAGAATGGAGGCGAGGTCTCCAGTGAACTAGAATGGAGGCGAAGTCTCTAGTGAACTAGAATGGAGGCGAAGTCTCCAGTGAACTAGAATGGAGGCGAAGTCTCTAGTGAACTAGAATGGAGGCGAAGTCTCTAGTAAACTAGAATGGGCACACACTTGCCGCGATCGCCACCTTGTGCCATTCCTGAGGTCTCGAGGGATTCCTTTCTACTGTCACGCCGTTTTCTACTGAATGTCTTGGAATAGAAGACGTGAAGAAGGCCACGAAACGCATACACACTTGTGAGCGTGCAAGAGAAACGAAGCTAAAGTGCGAAGTGTTCTTTTCGATAAAACGCTGGCTAGAATTATTAGCGCATTAAGTCATGTTGCCATTTTCCTGATATCTAAATTACTGTAAACATTTTAAACATAAAATTCTCTTAATGAACTGGCAGTTGTTTTTTTTTGGAATATGCATGAATAAATTGGTAACTTTGTGGTTCAAATATCTCATGTTGTCATTTTTTGCCCTTTAGTCTCGTTTTCTCACGCCTGGTCACACTTGGGAGATTCGGACGCTATGTACTTATCCCCTTTATATCCTTAAAGGAAAAGTGCTGTTTTTTTAATCAGCAAAACACAATAAAAATATAATCAGACAGCACGTCCTGTCAGAAATACATTTTCTCTCGTTTTTAAAAAATTACATACAGAAGAGTGACACATTTTGGAAAGCTTTTTTGTAAGCTCCCTTTAGGCATTAAATAAGTTGGCAAAGTCACGTGACTTGAATTTGTGATGTAGTGTTTAAGGTGGAATGTAGCACGTTCAAAGTGAGTCGAAGTCTGCAAGCGTCAATGTGTAAATAGATCGGAAATTGTTTATTATATCGCTTATTTTGCGGTTCTATGAATTTTCAAATATACCTTTGTATCATAAAATTATTCTCGAAGCTTGCATCAAGAAAACCCCTACCTTAAACCGTTTGTCTAGGTTGAGTTTTGAACAATTGTCATTTTTGACAGCCCTTACTCCACAACACAAGGTCATGATTATTTCAGATATTCAGGGAGGTACCAACGACATTAAAGGTCAAAAAGTGAAATACTCAGCTTGTGGTGGAGGGTTACAAATGAGAATCAAATAGATATACAGGCAATTACACCAGCAGCATCTGGTTTGGTCTTGCACTGGACATTTCAATGAATGAATAAATGAATGAATGAATGAACGAATGATTGATCTGTTCTCCTCATGCCCTATGCTCTGCCTACTCCGGCACGCCCTTCCACATATGTAAGATCATCCATCACAAGAATCACTAGAACTACTAAAGTAAGATCATCCATCACAAGAATCACTAGAACTACTAAAGTAAGATCATTCATCACAAGAATCACTAGAACTACTAAAGTAAGGTCATCCATCACAAGAATCACTAGAACTACTAAAGTAAGATCATCCATCACAAGAATCACTAGAACTACTAAAGTAAGGTCATCCATCACAAGAATCACTAGAACTACTAAAGTAAGATCATCCATCACAAGAATCACTAGAACTACTAAAGTAAGATCATTCATCACAAGAATCACTAGAACTACTAAAGTAAGGTCATCCATCACAAGAATCACTAGAACTACTAAAGTAAGATCATCCATCACAAGAATCACTAGAACTACTAAAGTAAGATCATCCATCACAAGAATCACTAGAACTACTCAAGTAAGATCATCCATCACAAGAATCACTAGAACTACTAAAGTAAGATCATCCATCACAAGAATCACTAGAACGACTAAAGTAAGATCATCGATCACAAGAATCACTAGAACTACTAAAGTAAGATCATCCATCACAAGAATCACTAGAACTACTAAAGTAAGATCATCGATCACAAGAATCACTAGAACTACTAAAGTAAGATCATCCATCACAAGAATCACTAGAACTACTAAAGTAAGATCATCCATCACAAGAATCACTAGAACTACTAAAGTAAGATCATCCATCACAAGAATCACTAGAACTACTAAAGTAAGATCATCCATCACAAGAATCACTAGAACTACTAAAGTAAGATCATCAATCACAAGAATCATTAGAACTACTAAAGTAAGATCATCCATCACAAGAATCACTAGAACTACTAAAGTAAGATCATCGATCACAAGAATCACTAGAACTACTCAAGTAAGATCATCCATCACAAGAATCACTAGAACTACTAAAGTAAGATCATCCATCACAAGAATCACTAGAACTACTAAAGTAAGATCATCCATCACAAGAATCACTAGAACTACTAAAGTAAGATCATCCATCACAAGAATCACTAGAACTACTAAAGTAAGATCGATGCAAGTCACGATTTTCCTAGTCATTCTCTTCTTACGAATCGCGTAGGGAGACGCGGTGGGTCAATTCTGACACCCAACCCACAGGGGGGTCTATTCTGACCCCCAACGTACAGGGGGTCCTTTCTGACCCCAACCCTCAAGGGGGTCAATTCTGATCCCCAACTCACAGGGGGAACGACATTTCAAGTTGTATGAGAAGTACGAGAAAAAAAATCACGTGACAGATGACGTCACCAAAGCCCGTAGGAGGCGAATGAAGAGAGCTGTGACATATTCTGGAGTGGCCTGAACTAAACCGGGGAGTTAAAAGTAGACCCACTGTAGTTTGTTTAGCGGATCACATATCACGGTAGCGCCTATATCACGTAGCTCTGGGGTTTCTCTTCTCTCGAACTAAATGATTATATAATATCTCCTTTTGTTTGGGGGGAAAAGAACATTCGTTCAGGCATAAATAAATGCAGTGTCCTCGATTGTGATGACGAATAATGTTTAAAGCTTCCATTAAACTGGCCTTGCTAGTGGACTCGTCCGAGGAGAGGGGTGTGGAAAGACAGCCAAGCTGGCTAGCCACACAAGCTGGCAAGCAACAGCATCTGCCTGGCAAGCGATCTTGGTTGGTTAGTTATCAATGCGTTCGTAGTAATTCATTCATAAAATGATAAAATATTTCGATGGTAAAAAAACAAACTCATAAAAACGCAGCCAGTCAAAGGATGTGTTACGCCAGTTTGTGTTTCCCGCCAGCTTGACTGTCTTTCTCACACCCCTCTCGTCAGACGTCCACTAGTGTTTCCCGCCAGCTTGACTGTCTTTCTCACACCCCTCTCGTCAGACGTCCACTAGTGTTTCCCGCCAGCTTGTCTGTCTTTCTCACACCCCTCTCGTCAGACATCCACTAGTGTTTCCCGCCAGCTTGACTGTCTTTCTCACACCCCTCTCGTCAGACGAGTCCACTAGTGTTTCCCGCCAGCTTGACTGTCTTTCTCACACCCCTCTCGTCAGACGTCCACTAGTGTTTCCCGCCAGCTTGTCTGTCTTTCTCAAACCCCTCTCGTCAGTCGTCCACTAGTGTTTCCCGCCAGCTTGACTGTCTTTCTCACACCCCTCTCGTCAGACGTCCACTAGTGTTTCCCGACAGCTTGACTGTCTTTCTCACACCCCTCTCGTCAGACGTCCACTAGTGTTTCCCGACAGCTTGACTGTCTTTCTCACACCCCTCTCGTCAGACGTCCACTAGTGTTTCCCGCCAGCTTGACTGTCTTTCTCACACCCCTCTCGTCAGACGAGTCCACTAGTGTTTCCCGACAGCTTGACTGTCTTTCTCACACCCCTCTCGTCAGACGAGTCCACTAGTGTGGACCATTTGTGAAAGCTTTTCCGAATATTTTGCAAGAAACATTTGTCGTACCTTTTACCGGTAGGGAAAATTTCCGATGTCTATTTTTGGGGGGGTTTAGTTCACAGCCCCTCCCAGGAGACGACGAGTTGCATAAGCAAAGAGGGAGGGGAAACGGGGTGGAGGTAGGGGGGTGGAGGTAGTGGTGGTGGAGGCTAGGTGGTTGAGGTAGGGGGGTGGAGGTAGAGTGGTGGAGGTGGGGGGGTGGAGGTAGGGTTGGTGGAGTAGGGGGGGGGGATAGAGGTAGAGGTGGTGGAGGTAAGGGAGTATATATATTGGTGGTGGAGGTATGGGGGTGGAGGTAGAGGTGGTGGAGGTAGAGGTGGTGGAGGTAGAGGTGGTGGAGGTAGAGGTGGTGGAGGTAGAGGTGGTG
>JAWQFJ010030815.1:12500-20000 GCA_034096865.1 Theodoxus fluviatilis | reverse complement strand
TTGGTCTCATCCCTCCTGATACTGTCTCTGACAACACCCTGGCTACTGATGCAACCCTTGGCCTCATCCCTCCTGATACTGTCTCTGACAACACCCTGGTTACTGATGCAACTCTTGGCCACAACGAACATAGTCGTTGTTTCTTTTGCATGGGAATGATTACTGACAACTTGCACTTAAAGGTAAAGGTCAAAATGGTTGTTTGGGACTTTGCACCAACTAAGTAGTGCTCAAACCCCGTACTTTCAATACCTAGTCCGTCAAGCAACCAGAAATATCAACTCAATACCATCTCAACTGCAAAGAGGGAATGCAACCAGACTGCAAGAGAACATGCCAAAATTATCTTACACAAGGCTCTAACTTTTGCTGGCAACTGGTTTTACGCTTGGATGGTGGGATTGGATTGATCGATTGTGTTTTACTGCCTATCAGCCTTTGTAGGCTATGTAAGGCCAGGAAAATCACTAGAACAGTTAAGAGCAAACACTAAGCAAGTCACGGTGTCCCTAGGTATTCGCCTCTTAAGAATCGCGTAGGGAGACGCGGTGGGGCAATTCTTACCCCGAACCCACAGGGGGATGGGTGGTGGGAAAGCTGTGTGAGTAAAGCAGCTCACGCTGTCATGAAAGCCATGAACCAGCGCAGCTTCGAACACTGTACCCACCAGTCGCCAGAGACTCAGGTCGAGCTCTCCAAACTAATGACCATGGAGAGCTACATTGCTCTATCCCCCATCTATGACCATGGAAACTGTCGGGGAATATATTTTTCTTTATTTCTTTTCTTATTACATTTACAAATTCAATGAGGAAGTATTAAAAAAAACCCATAGAAGTATATCTCTTCCAAATACAACTTTTGTAGAGTGCTGACCAAAAGACTCGTAACAGACCCCTGTCGATCCTATTAAAAAATTTCAGTCGTGAAATAAAGGGAGGAAAATGAAACGAAATCGACGGTGAATAATTAAATTGCATGCTAACCCCTCTTCCTTATGAGCACTATTAACTTTTAAGCAATTTCAGCGAAAGAGAAATTTGATGCATTCAGACAAATCTACACACACACACACACACACATATATATATATATATACACACACGCGCGAGCGTGCGCACACACACATATGCACAGTGCCAATCCGTCCTCCATTTTACAAGTCAGATCTATCTACCGACCCTTACCCCCCCCCCCCTTTTTTTTTAACCTTCACCACCATTTTTTTAAACTTCATAGAAGGAGAGGCGAGCTGTTAAAAAAACACACAAGAGTATTCCATGTTACTAAAGCCAGTAAAGGTAGTGCAACCAGAATAAAAATGCGGATGTTTTTTTTCTCTTTATCTTGTTCTTCCCAATGTTGTCAAAGGTCTTCTCCAACTTTTGCGTTACTGTTTTCTCTTTTTCTTTGTTGTCTGTCGTGAATCCTTTCCTCGTGTTACTCCCACTGTGGGTTCGGGGAAAGAATTGACCCACCGCGTCTCCCTTCGAGATTCGTAAGAGGCGAATAGCTAGGGACACCTTGGCTTACTTTACGTTTACTCTAAACGGTTCTAGTGATTTTCGTGCTTAATGGCCTTGCATAGCCTTCAAAGGCGCACAGGCCGTAAAACACTACCCATTCATCCTCGTGTTATTATGATGCTGAAAACACTCCGTTCATCTTTCAACAGTTAGCAGCAACACGGTGCAGAACTGAATTCTTTTGCTAACTATTTGTCGAAAAGACGATTAGTACTCACATACACATACTCTTGCAATAGTCTGTATGTATTAATAATGCATGATTCTCAAATGCTCTCTACTCCCACATTTTGCTACCAATGCGTTTGGAAGATGCACATATAAAAAAAAAATCAGTAATAGAAGATAGATACCGGATACATCTGCTAAGATAATTATTACATTATGAACAGAGCCTGGGCCCGTATCCAGAACGGCGAGTTATTTTAACCCCGATTTATCTCTCAACTCAGACGATTCCCACTGTCTGTTCCGCTCTCCCTTGGCTGGAAACCAGTATATATAGCAAAGCGCAACATAGGATCCTCTGACGAGCGTACCTTATCTAGCAGGTCAAGATAACGCAGGGTCAGGGGATAAATCGAGTGTTAAAAAGATAAATCGCCGTTCTGGATACGGGCCCTGGACACTATATATATTTAAACACCATTGCTGCGTCGGAGATATAAAACAAGTGCAGTATAAACTTAATAGTTAATCACGGAGATTAGTTTTAAAAAGTTTGAGATGACCAAGGCACGAATGTAGATTTTCAAAGGCTCAGTCTTGTGATACAGAAATAATTAAAATCATCTGCCCAGGACTAAGATTGATGAAGTCAGAAGAAGATCAAATCCACCGAGACTAAAACAGAAACACGCTTTGGCGGTTCCTTTGTCAAGCTTATTGCAGGCCACCAATTTTCGAGAGAGCTGACACACTCTGGAACACAAATAACTTATCAGTCTTGCCCTTCCTGCAGTATAAAGATTTGTCTACTCATGTCTGTGACACATTGCCGAATTAAACTTGGGCCTCTTCTTGATAAAGTCATCAATCAATCAATGAATAAAAATCAAATTAGTGATCGGTCAGATTCAATGCTGACCCAAAACAAATCCAAGACATGCCCAATACAGATTCAAGACATGTCGAAGACATGCCCCATACAGATCCAAGACACCTGTCCAATATAGATCCAAGACGTGCCCAATATAGATCTAAGACATGCCCAGGACACCGGCGTCGCACTTACCTGCACGAAAGGTGGAGGCGGCCTGCGTTGGACGTCTACAGGGCAGTCTTTTTATACTCTCTCAGGCCCGCAGAACTTCTCCAATGCCCGAAGCAAGTCGTGACTGCAAATTTCTCATTCGTGATGCCACGAAGTCCAAGTGTTCAATTTTCATCGGCCTCAGGCAATAGACCATCCTTTCTCTTGCAACTTCGAGTATTCTGCGTCGGTCCTGAGCAGAACATTGCACCGCGGGCGTGTAATATTGATTTTGGGATGATATGAAGTGGTTTTAGACCACAGGAACAAAGGAAAGACAAGCGTTGAAATGTAAATGGTCTTTGTTCGACTCCCCGCGAAGTGTGATCTTTCACTTCGAACGAGATGTTATCATCTGAAACATTATTTCAATTGGTGACAATTAGCGTACGAAAGTGTACACCCAGTAGGAATCCTTCCATCAACATCTGGAGGTGAGGAGGTAGTGCAGAGTGAGATGTGGTTTTCTTGCAGCAATCAATGCTGTTTTACACGTCTGCATCGAGCATGGATGGAATGGAGTGTCGTGACTTCTGTCTGAAATTAATTACCCGCGATACGTGAGACCTGCAAACAGTTAGTAGGTGTTTTATTTTTGCATTGATGAAGAATAATTTGCACACGGAGCTGTTTCTCATCATGCAACGAAAAACTTCGCTTTCTTACTAAATGCCTCCTCTGCTTGAATAAAAGGGGGCTCTGATACTAATAATCCCTTCCACTGAATTCAAACTGGTGCTGTTCCTGACTTAAGGCAGTTTTAGTTTACGTTAGTCTGCACTTCATGCGGAAACTCTGACTTTACTCACAAGCGAAACGCAAAATGTTATTATGGCATTGCAGCATTAAGATGAACATCTTCCAAATGAAGCATGGAATAAACGGCTGCAGTATGCTCTGTGGTTAGAAATGCATGTATGCAAATTGAGTTGTGCCAAATAATTCGAGACCACAGCTTCTTTTTTAACGACAGTCTGGATGATTGCATAAAGTGCACAGATTCTGGTTTGACGTACCAAAAAAGTACACACACACACACACACACACACACACACACACACACAGATAACACACACAGATAAACACACACGCATAAATGTACGTGCATGCGCGCGCGTACTACACACACGCGCTTTCATGCACGTGCTCACACACACACACACGCATGCACGCGCTCACACACACACACGCACGCACGCACGCACGCACACACACACACATTTATAGTGGGAAATCCGCTGTCAAATTTTGGTAAAGAAATAAAAGTAGTCATTGTTCATAAAATGTTCGAAGCTTCTATTTCATATCTCGTTCAAAAAATCATTTTTATCGCATGACCCTGGGCAGACGTAAACGATATTCAACCACGACAAAAGCTCTGACACATGGGGGCTTCGCCATATCGAACTATGCTGAATAATGGGTACTTATGCAAATTTTGGGACTGAAAGTCTTAACAAGTTTGACATATCGTTGCCAGTGAAACTACGTAAAATGTGGGATGGAACTCACACACACAAAACACACATACACGCAAACGTACGTCCGATAAATGTATTCAAGGATCTCCAACGCGAAACTCATCTTTCAAACTGCCGTCATTTCCACAGGTTTCCATCAAAGTATTCATCTGTACGACCGGTATCATTGTATTCTCATTTTCTTTCCCAATCAACGCGTGCACAATACTCTCATTCCTCCCGTCCACTCATTGTGGGACACACACGACGTTATTGTCTGTTCTTGCCAGGCCATTTGTCTGTTTCTACCTCACAGGAGTTCTCTTTTACAAGATAAATATTCGATCAACACTGGATGTATCGATGTTCAAATGCTATGTCCTGAAAATGAAAGAAAACGAATGCGTCAGAAATATGTTATAAATGTTTCAAGCCCAAACGATGTGTTACACTTATCGAAAGGAAAAAGTGCCGCATACTTATGACTGTTAATGTGTTGTTACCAAGTTCAAATGGGCTGACGGCCTACGAGTCAAGTTCCGTTCCGTTCACTTCAGTTCCGTTCAGTAACTCAAAGGAGCGTGTACGACAGTGGCATTTTTCATGAGTATTTATTTATCGATAAATATATATGGTGAGTATGTCCCGGCGAAAATGTATCTGAACATCTGTAGAACTTGAGCTATGTTAAAGAGAAAACTGTCATTACTGCGGAATGCCTGGTTTTTAATTCATACGTCAATCGTTCCCATCAAGGCCAAAGATTGCAAAGCCTATTTTGTGCATTTCACAATACACGTAACCATAAGGCCCCTTTTCTGTTCCGCTGTCGCATAGCCTCTTAGAGTGTATAACATGATGCTTTGTACATCCGACTGCATGAACACTGGGGTGTCTAAAGTTACCGCATTTTGATTTGTTATTGTGACTTGGATAGAGTTCAGTGGGATCAAAGAATAAATAATGAACGTACATTTCTCACAGCGCTAAAGGAGAGGTTGATGCATAAGTTTTCTGAGAACTGGAGTAGGACTAATGACCAGGGCCCGTATTCACAACGGCGATTTATCGGCGATTTATTTTAACTCCGATTTATCTCTAAACTCAGACGATTCCAACTGCCTGTTCCGCTCTCCCTTGGCTGGAAACCAGTATATATAGCAAAGCGCAACCTAGAATCCTCTGACCAGCGTACCTTATCTAACCGATCAAGATAACGCGGGGCTAGGGGATAAATCGAGTGTTAAAAAGATAAATCGCCGTTGTGAATACGGGCCCTGTGATAGGAATATGCTCTATTGCAGTTTAAAAGTGCATGTGTGAATGAACAATATCTATTTGATTTAGACACCCAACATCTTAAGAGACACATACATGCGATTGCATACGGGTATTTCAGAATTGTACTATCATAAACTGAGATATGCGAAAGAAACTGTACAATAGTGCAGAGAACAAGATGAAACCAAAACTCATTTTCTTTTCCTATGTCTAGTCTTATGTGAGTTGAGGGAGCTGTACATACTGAAATGCCTTGTTTTAAATCGTGCTGACCAAGTGGATGTCCTTATGTCTTCCCAAAGTAAGTCTATAATAAAAGCAACGGGTATATATTTCTTCAAGGTTTTCACTCGTAGAAAGAATGCTGAAGAATTTGCAGAGCGAGATCGTCTCTACTTTGATTAGCACTATAAGTCGTATAATACCCTGCCGATGAAAATTGTACAATGCTTTCTCAGCCTTCAACGCGCTTTGTGATGTACCGTATGCTTGAAAAGGGCCGGTGGCTTGCTAAAAACTTGCTCGTTCGTTGTTTGTTTGTCGTTGTTCGCTGTCCCATAATTGTTCATGCATTTTCTGTTGAATAATTAATTTGGGGGAAATGAATGCAATGGGACATAATGACAGGAGAGATGGATGACTGGGTGGTTTAAAATAATGGACGCACGAATAAATGAATGAATGAATGAATGAATGAATGAATGAATGAATGAATGAATGAATGAATGAATGAATGAATGAATGAATGAATGAATGAATCCCATTGTTGGGGCCACCGGTCTTTAACATTGTTACTAAATTTAAGTTTGCGGTTTCAACGTTGAAACACTCAAACACTTGAAGGCGCACCTTCGAACGAACAGACGAACGATTTTGCTCAAGGGCTGTAGAGAACACGAATGGGAAAAAAAATGATGGTGTACATTATTATCATCATTCATACACTTTGTTAAAGTTTTGTTTGTTCTGTCACAAACTAAGCACTACAATATATGGTCACTTTGAATACAAATATGAAACGCTAGACGTGGTATTTTCATCTCCGCACTTTCATGGCATAGCAATTACACATCGATATTTATTATTTGGCGTCCGTTTTTTGGTTTCCTTCAGAAAGGGTAGCTACGTTTTCTTTTTGAAACTGGAAGCAAAATTTTTACAGTGTTCTCCTGTAAAGTTACCCTTCGTGAATGTCATGGACAAGAAGAGCGGATGCTGGATCTCAACAATTGTCCAACACAATGGTGTCCTCTGCTTCTGCCTCGGAGCTATGGGGGACTCTGATTGCTAGGTTGCAACATAAACGCCGCCCCTGATGAGGTGTAGCGATAGGAACATCGCTCGTATAATTTCTACGTTAGAAAGTCGCACATGAAACTTTATTCCAACGACATTAAAGTTGCCCCATGGCGGTGAGGTCACTCCCTCATCTTGCCCCCTCCCGTCTTTTAATACTCAGCACATATCTTTGCTTTCCGACAAGTTGAATTGTCCGGTTTTGCGCTTTTTTCTTCATCGTCATCAAAGGTCTCACGTTCCCCCCCCCCCACCCACCCCCACCCCCGTTTTCTATGGCTCTTTCTGATTATTTTTAGTCTCTCGTAGCGTCCCTTGCTCTTCTGACTGCTGTTCCTAGCAGTGGGATCCCATGTTTGTTTCTCCCCGTGGGTTCGGGGTAAGAATTGACCCACCGCGTCTCCCTACGCAAATCGTAAGAGGTGAATAACTAGGGACACCGTGACTTGCTTTGCGTTTACTCTAAAGTGATTTTCGTGCTTAATAGCCTTACATAGCCTACAAAGGCTGATAGGCCGGAACACACTATCTATCCATCCATCCATCCCCTGTGGGTTGGGGGTAAGAATTGACCCACCGCGTCTCTTTCCGCTATCTGTAAGAGGCGAATAACTAGGAAAATCGTGATTCGCTCTCATTCTAACCAACTCAAATGGTCTTTCGTGATCAGTAGCCTTACAAAGCT
>JAWQFJ010030815.1:0-7500 GCA_034096865.1 Theodoxus fluviatilis | reverse complement strand
CGAGCTTGCAAGCAGATGTAACTAAATAATGGCGTGGATTGGTGTAGTGTAGTGCTGTTGAATACTATGTCTCTCTCGTTCTCAGCATTTCTGCTGCATAAATGCAGTGTATGATTATTGAACAGATCTCGCGCAAACTACATTGACTCGTTAAAAATATCATTAAATGCACTCGCATATTCATTGTTGTTGTTGCTGTCCTCCTCATGTTTCCGTGTTCGTCTTTGTTTATCCTTTTTGTTGATGTTACGAATAGACTCTTCGTGTCTCCTTACGCGAAACGTGAAAAAATTTAAACTATGGGCATCAAGGTTTGACTCGCTCTTAGTCTCATTTGCTCCAGTTATGTTCTTGTTATTGGTCTTAACTAGCCGTCATAGGCTAATAAGCAGTAAAGCTCCATTCGTTCGTTCATTCATCCATTCGTTCCGTCGGTCATTATGTATTAATGCATTCGTTTGTTTGTTCATCCCCATTGTCTGCATGTACAGGTCGATGCGTCTGATATCACTCATTAAGACAGTTCTTAACCGGGCATATCTTTGACTGGGCGAACACTTAGCTCAGGAACTTATCCTGAGAGTAGGTAAAGCATATGCGAACAGTTTTCTGTCCGAACTACACAGTTACACGAGAAGCTGTCTAGTAGTGAGTTAGTCTGTAGCCCAACTTTTGACTTGATTCGATTTCGACGCACAACTCAATATGAATAATGTAGCAATATTCATTAACTATTGGTGTACTCTACTTTGTGCTTTGAGACATTAATACCGTTATTTAGGTACGGTGCCTATGTTTGTGTGTCAGTAATCCTGAAAATGAGCGTTTTGTGTTCGAGCTGAGGACAATATGGCGGTTGGTGCGCCCTGCCAGAGCAAGCCCTGGGAATACTATGTACACGTCAAACCTTGTTTGAAAGGAAAGTGTTAGTCCGGTTAAAAACGGCCTGTTTAACACATATCCCCTTGTACATGATTGTGTTGTAGTGGCCACACCGAGGTTCAACCGTGAGTCCGTTATGCAAGGGGGGAGGGACTTTGTGAGGAGATTGACACCCCACAGGCTGCCACAAGCTCGGGAGGGGAGTTCACGACTACTCTTATTCTCAAAACAAAATAGTTGTGCAGGCCTGCATCCCGAAAATCTGCAGGAAAATCCACTGCCGAACACCATCCTGTCTTGAGGCTGACTGGATCAGAAAGTTTTTGGCCCGATGGTGTTGTTAGTTTTGGAAACTTTGAGGCAAAAGCGTCGGCACAGTCTATGTCGGACTCCCCGCCGATTGCTTTGTTTACCTTCGAAGCAATACAGCCCTTGACCCTTTGAATTAGGTCTGCTTTCGTCCCCGATAATGGCTGTTGCATTTCCCGTATGAACTGCTTTAATTCCGGCACACGCCATCGTTCGAAATTTGCAGCGTCCATTGCCACCTTATTTACAATAATGCAGTGTACTGACCAAGCAGGCGCGATAACTCTTGCGCTTATCTTGTCAGGGGAAGCAATAACCCCCGTTGCAGACACTAATACGGTGTGTGCGTGAATGAGTACGAATGCACATGTCTGGGGTGAACATCTTTAATACACCTCTTCCTCTGTGTGACTGTGTGAGTGTTAATTCAGCGTCTATGACATGCCAAAGCAAAACAAAACATGTCATTATAGGAGCTTCATGAACCTATCCATCATGTTTAAAATATATGGTCGATTGTTTCCTGGGCCGATAGCTTGCAAGGGGGTTTAGGGAAAAGAACGTTATAAATGCTTTACAAACACTCTGGCATATCAATTCTCTAATGGCTCAGCTGGTAGAGCGTTGGACTCTTGGTCATACATGACTAGGTTCGATTCTGCGCTGAAACTTTTTTTCTCTCTTTTTTTTCGAGAGGTTGTGGGTTCGAACCCGACCTGGTTTTTTTGTATTTGTGTGTGTGTGTGTGTTTTTTTTTCCCCCCTCTTTTCTCGAGAGGTTGCGGGTTCGAACCCGATCTTTTTATATTTTTTGTATATATGCCAAAACCTGGAGGTTCAGCGCCAGCGGTTTTTAATTTGTTATGTGATGTTCCGATGAAAACGACAAGATATGAAGAGCTGGAGAACACTATGAGAGTGCCAACCTCCACCAAGGAAGCCACAACAATTCTTCCATGACCTGTATGCTTAATTCAGGCAGGGTGTTCTGCTGGCCAGGCCTGACGCTACGTAGTGTAGTTCGTTTTAGCGGCTAAAAGCGATTTCTGTGCCGAACGCATACGACGACGTTATCAACAATGTGACGTCAGTTACCTCGTGATTTGTGATAAAATAAAAACCGCTGGCGCTGAACCTCCAGGTTTTGGCATTAAAAAAAAGAGAAGATCGGGTTCGAACCCCACCCCCCCCCCCCCCCATCCCCTCCCACAATCTCTTGCTCCCCCCCCCCTCTCATACCATCTCCCTCTTCCCCCCCCCCCCCCCCCCATCCCCTCCAACCATCTCCCTCCATCCCCCACACCCCATCCCTTCCCACCATCTCCCTCTCGCCCACCCCATCCCCTCTCACCATCTCCGTCCCCCCCACCCCATCCCCTCCCACCATCTCCCTCTCCCCCCCCCCCCCCCATCCCCTCCCACCATCTCCCTCTCCCCCAAGCCACCACTTCCCCCATCTCTCTCTCCCCCCCCATCCCCTCCCACCATCTCCCTCTCCTCCACCCAACCCTCCCACCATCTCCCTCTCCCCCTCGCCCCACCTTCTCCCATCATCTCCCTCTTCCCCCCCCTCCCACCATCTCCCTCTCCCTCAACCCATTCCCTCCCACTATCTCCCTCTCTCCCACCCCCTCCCACCATCTCCCTCTCCCCCACCCCATTCCCTCCCACTATCTCCCTCTCCCCCACCCACCCATGCGATCATAGGACGAAGGCCGACTGAAACTAAAAAGCTGGAGGGATAAAAAATTACGAAATTACGTCACGTTATTCTTCGACGTCACACATGCCAAAACTTGAGTCGGGACAGAGTTCCGTCCCTTGCAACACCAAAACGTAAAAACGTTAAAAAAAAGTCACTTCAAAGTCAAATTTGGTCACGAAAAATACCCTACGACCCCTTCCCAACCGTCCTCTGGGCCGATGCCAAAAAGCAAAGCGATCGGCGAAACGGGCTCGGAGGAGTTCTTGCACAAAGTTTTACCTTTTTGCGCATTAATACATAGATTCAGTGCCATTAGGCTACGCATTTTCGCTATTCCATCGGGGGGGGGGGGGGGGGTGGTTTTCGAGTTTACGACCTAAATAAATCACTTTCTTTTCAAACCTCGATTCTGAAAATTTGATACATTCAATCGGACCTAACTTCCAGTAAGTGTGCAAAATGTCAAGGAAATCCGTCCAGCAGTTTTTGAGATATCAGCCGTTAAGTCGGGACAAACAGACAGACATACAGATAAAATTACGTCACGTTATTGATCACGTTACACATTTTGCATTTTGCCATTCCGTCAATTGACATTTTAGGGAGGTGCTTTCGAGTTTACGACCTTAAAAAACCACTTTCTCTTCAAACCTCGATTCTGAAAATTTGATACATTCAATCGGACCTAACTTCCAGTAAGTGTGCAAAATGTCAAGGAAATCCGTCTAGTATTGTTTGAGATATCAGCCGTTAAGTCGGGACAGACAGACAGACACACACACAGACATACAGACAGACAGATAAAGTCTGTAGGACCTCCAGTAAAACTGGAGGGATAATTATTTCATTTTTTGGTCACTGCTACGAGATCCTGCCATCAGGGAAGAGATTCTGGGCTGCAAGAGCCCGAATGGTGAGGTTTCAGAAATCATTCGTCCCCGACTCCATAAGACTCTTAAGGTGCCTACACACGTACCGGTTGTCCCCCGGTTTTGCTGCCGATCCGGTCGAAAATTGAAACCGTGGACTAATCCGGCACGGTTCTTGTGACTAGGGCTGGCTCTATTTTCCCGACCCGTCCGGACCGGTTCATATGCCCGGCAACGCGAGATCTCGCGTTGTGGCGACTTAGTCGCCAATTTTAATGGCGGACGCTGTCGTCGCTTCAGACAGGAAAAGGTGTATTTGGGGATACTACAAACCAATCCAAAGAAAACGTAAGCCATGAACATCATTAATTTATCAAAGCTGTATGTTGAATGCGTCAGTAGGTCGTGAAAGCTTCAACTTTTTACAAATCGAATGCAGGTCAAGGCAGATCTACGCTTCCAACAATATCATTCAATCTGCTCCACCCGCTTCGTTGCGTGTTCGCACATAAAACGTTGTATTTCGGGATACTAGAAAGCCCATCCCAAGAAAATGTAAGCCATGAACAGCATTAATTTATCAAAGCTGTATGTTGAATGCATCAATAGGTTGTGAAAGTTCTGAATTTTACAATTCGCAATGCAGGTCGATGCAGATCTACACAGCGAAGAATGTGTCGATCACCACGGCTCGCTCCACTGCTTATTATTGTTGTGTGTTCCTCACAGAAAACGCTGTATTGATACTGAAACCCCACCCAAAGAAAATGTAAGCCATGAACAGCATTAATTTATCAAAGCTGTATGTTGAATGCATCAATAGGTTGTGAAAGTTCTGCATTTTACAATTCGCAATGCAGGTCGATGCAGATCTACACCGCGAAGAATGTGTCGATCACCACGGCTCGCTCCACTGCTTATTATTGTTGCGTGTTCCTCACAGAAAACGCTGTATTGATACTAAAACCCCATCCAAAGAAAATTTAAGCCATGAACAGCATTAATTTATCAAAGCTGTATGTTGAATGCATCAATAGGTTGTGAAAGTTCTGCATTTTACAATTCGCAATGCAGGTCGATGCAGATCTACACAGCAAAGAATGTGTCGATCACCACGGCTCGCTACAGCCTACACTGCTTATTATTGTTGCGTGTTCCTTACAGAAAATGCTGTATTGGTACTAAAACCCCACCCAAAGAAATGTAAGCCATGAACAGCAATAATATATCAAAGCTGTATGTTGAATGCATCAATAAGTTGTGAAAGCTCCTAATCCAGATCCAGATATTTTACAAATCGAATGCAGATCACACGGATACAGCTACACGTGGTAGCGTTGTTGTCATAGTACAGCGAAGGGATGTAACTCTAAATTCTGACCTTGCTGAGTTCGCGGTCTCGGTGTGATCGTTGCGTGTGGCTGTCAACCCGCTTTTTACACGCACAGTCAGCCGGATCGGCAGCAAAACCAGCTTGAAAAACGGTACTATTTTGGTATTATTATAAAGACTGACACTTTAACTGTGTGTACCTAACTCAAAAAGATAGTTTATTGAGAAATGTGTGCTTAGGAGCTGTGTAAAGTTCAAAAGTTGGTGTGGTACGCGTGTAACGGATGACAAAGTAAATGACCACTTTTCTTGCAATAAAAAACAACAAATGAGATGATATGTGTTTCAAACACACATTAACAGAATGTGTTAACATAAAGAGAAAGAAAATTTAAAGAAAAATATAAATAAAAAGGGTACAAGGTTAAATATTACTTTGTCATCCGTTACACTCGTACAGCTGCAATGTGTTTTTTTCTCTCTTTGTATGTAAAACTTTGATACAGGCAAAATAACACTTACAACTTGAAAAGAAATGTCTTTAATGTTAATGTGGCAAATATCAACCTCATTGGCAAAAGAACTTTGATTTTAGAGCTATTTTTAAAAAATCATGTGTCATTCGTTACACGCGTACCTCCAACAAGCTTTTGATGAGGAATTTGAATTCTGAAGTCAAACAAACAAGCACAAGATTACTTTGCATCTGCAAAAATCATCTTTACTAATACTGTGAAAAATATCATGAAATACACACACAAAAACGAGCACACAAGTACTTAAAGCACACTGTTTCATTATCATACAGAGGAGCAATACTGATTGATACTGACTGAAAGTAATAATTATAATAATACAGAACATTTAACACATGTATACACATTCAGTAATGAGCAGATCAATGTGCAACATACAACACCATGCACACAACATGGACATGATAAATACAACTATTTACACACACACACAAATGTGGTAATTGAGCACGCGTCTACACAACGCCATTGCAGTCCGATGTACACACAAACAGGTGGAAAATTTCCGTTTGTTTTCTCCTTTCAAGTGCACAATCCGGTCGCTAGATAAAAAGTAGATTCATCGTACATTTTAACATCGAATATAGCGTTGGAAAGGGGAAATCTTGTAGAACACGAGGGTGTCTGTACGAAATTGATTGGAGCGGGAGTGAGCAAATTTTAACAAAATGTCCGATGACGTTCGAACTTTCATCAATAACTCGTCTTTCGATTTTCATCGGAAGTTCAAACATACACCGAACGAAAGAGCAATCTTTCCTCTAATGAGTTGTAAAGTTTCAACTTGATCCAATGAGAAACTTCGAAGGACGATTGTTTAGAAGAAACCAACCAAATGCGAAGCTCGCCAAATGCGAGCTTCGTGTAATAAGCCACGTGTAGCCGCGGACGTAATGGGCTTGTATTTTCATCCATGACATTTTTGATAGTCAAACTAAACCTGTTGCAATCTACTCAGCCCAAACTTGACATCGCACACACGTCTTGTTGAAAAGCAAATATTTAAACCGTGAATCGTTCATTTCGGCTCAAAAAGGCTCCTAACAGCATATATAAACATACCCAGAACAGGGTAAGAGTGAACAATCTGTCCAAACCCCACAAGCGTAACCAAAAATTAATACCAAAGGAGAAAGATTCAAACACTTACCACATTTTCGAATATCCATGTGGAAAATTAAACTCGGCGGCAATAAATCCAGTGTTAACTGGTTTGTTTCGGTTATAAATTGCAGATCAAAGAAAATTCGGAATCACATTTTTTTGGATACATTTGAGAAAAAAAAACAAACGGTGGAAATGACCAAGGATTTTTGCCAAGAATAAAAGTCTGTGGCAGTTGTGAATAAAAGCATTCTAACTCGTTATATTTCACACACTAACTCTTTGTTGCAATACACGACCCATGTAAAGTTTTAAGTGAAAATAATTCAGTGGTTTGCCGGTAGCAATTTTCGGTTTGCTGACTCTGCTGATGACAAAGTCTGTTACGCTTGTATTCACGAAGTTTCTGGCGTTCAAAGTCAAAGAATATAAAAATGGAAATCCTGATATCTGGCAAATTATTGAAGACAACACTTTATTTCCTGAAACAACAATTGGGTTTCAATTTAAGAGCGATTCTGTTCCTGTTATTTTAGGTAATGTGAGGCACTGTCTGTCGTGTAACGTTTTGAAGTCTCTGTTTTCCTGGAAATTTTACCTTTAAATCTATTTATTCACTATCGCACAAACAGTAACAATGGAAACTGCATAAAAACTATCTATTTGACCATTTGTGACTTTACACACCTGCAAAAGAAGCATGTAGGTTAATTAGTTATTGGTGTAAATACCATTTTAAAAATGTACCAGTTGGCCATTTGACG
>JAWQFJ010030814.1:87500-103459 GCA_034096865.1 Theodoxus fluviatilis | reverse complement strand
TTTCTCTGAGGACCAAGCCACATGGTATTGCAGTGTTCCCCTTGCATTTCTGTAAGGACCAAGCCACATGGTATTGCAGTGTTCCCCTTGCATTTCTCTGAGGACCAAGCCACATGGTATTGCAGTGTTCCCCTTGCATTTCTCTGAGGACCAAGCCACATGGTATTGCAGTGTTCCCCTTGCCTTTCTGTAAGGACCAAGCCACATGGTATTGCAGTGTTTCCCCTTGCATTTCTGTAAGGACCAAGCCACATGGTATTGCAGTGTTTCCCTTGCATTTCTCTGAGGACCAAGCCACATGGTATTGCAGTGTTTCCCTTGCCTTTCTCTGAGGACCAAGCCACATGGTATTGCAGTGTTCCCCTTGCATTTCTGTAAGGACCAAGCCACATGGTATTGCAGTGTTCCCCTTGCATTTCTGTAAGGACCAAGCCACATGGTATTGCAGTGTTCCCCTTGCATTTCTGTAAGGACCAAGCCACATGGTATTGCAGTGTTCCCCTTGCATTTCTCTGAGGACCAAGCCACATGGTATTGCAGTGTTCCCCTTGCATTTCTGTAAGGACCAAGCCACATGGTATTGCAGTGTTCCCCTTGCATTTCTGTAAGGACCAAGCCACATGGTATTGCAGTGTTTCCCTTGCCTTTCTCTGAGGACCAAGCCACATGGTATTGCAGTGTTCCCCTTGCATTTCTGTAAGGACCAAGCCACATGGTATTGCAGTGTTCCCCTTGCATTTCTGTAAGGACCAAGCCACATGGTATTGCAGTGTTCCCCTTGCATTTCTCTGAGGACCAAGCCACATGGTATTGCAGTGTTCCCCTTGCATTTCTGTAAGGACCAAGCCACATGGTATTGCAGTGTTCCCCTTGCATTTCTCTGAGGACCAAGCCACATGGTATTGCAGTGTTCCCCTTGCCTTTCTCTGAGGACCAAGCCACATGGTATTGCAGTGTTTCCCTTGCCTTTCTCTGAGGACCAAGCCACATGGTATTGCAGTGTTCCCCTTGCCTTTCTCTGAGGACCAAGCCACATGGTATTGCAGTGTTCCCCTTGCATTTCTGTAAGGACCAAGCCACATGGTATTGCAGTGTTTCCCTTGCCTTTCTCTGAGGACCAAGCCACATGGTATTGCAGTGTTTCCCTTGCCTTTCTGTAAGGACCAAGCCACATGGTATTGCAGTGTTTCCCTTGCCTTTCTCTGAGGACCAAGCCACATGGTATTGCAGTGTTCCCCTTGCCTTTCTCTGAGGACCAAGCCACATGGTATTGCAGTGTTTCCCTTGCATTTCTGTAAGGACCAAGCCACATGGTATTGCAGTGTTCCCCTTGCCTTTCTCTGAGGACCAAGCCACATGGTATTGCAGTGTTTCCCTTGCCTTTCTGTAAGGACCAAGCCACATGGTATTGCAGTGTTTCCCTTGCCTTTCTCTGAGGACCAAGCCACATGGTATTGCAGTGTTCCCCTTGCCTTTCTCTGAGGACCAAGCCACATGGTATTGCAGTGTTCCCTTGCATTTCTCTGAGGACCAAGCCACATGGTATTGCAGTGTTCCTCTTGCATTTCTGTAAGGACCAAGCCACATGGTATTGCAGTGTTCCCCTTGCCTTTCTCTGAGGACCAAGCCACATGGTATTGCAGTGTTCCCCTTGCATTTCTCTGAGGACCAAGCCACATGGTATTGCAGTGTTTCCCTTGCCTTTCTCTGAGGACCAAGCCACATGGTATTGCAGTGTTTCCCTTGCATTTCTGTAAGGACCAAGCCACATGGTATTGCAGTGTTCCCCTTGCATTTCTGTAAGGACCAAGCCACATGGTATTGCAGTGTTCCCCTTGCATTTCTCTGAGGACCAAGCCACATGGTATTGCAGTGTTTCCCTTGCATTTCTGTAAGGACCAAGCCACATGGTATTGCAGTGTTCCCCTTGCATTTCTCTGAGGACCAAGCCACATGGTATTGCAGTGTTTCCCTTGCATTTCTCTGAGGACCAAGCCACATGGTATTGCAGTGTTTCCCTTGCCTTTCTCTGAGGACCAAGCCACATGGTATTGCAGTGTTTCCCTTGCCTTTCTGTAAGGACCAAGCCACATGGTATTGCAGTGTTTCCCTTGCATTTCTGTAAGGACCAAGCCACATGGTATTGCAGTGTTCCCCTTGCATTTCTGTAAGGACCAAGCCACATGGTATTGCAGTGTTCCCCTTGCATTTCTGTAAGGACCAAGCCACATGGTATTGCAGTGTTTCCCTTGCATTTCTGTAAGGACCAAGCCACATGGTATTGCAGTGTTCCCCTTGCATTTCTGTAAGGACCAAGCCACATGGTATTGCAGTGTTCCCCTTGCATTTCTCTGAGGACCAAGCCACATGGTATTGCAGTGTTTCCCTTGCATTTCTCTGAGGACCAAGCCACATGGTATTGCAGTGTTTCCCTTGCCTTTCTCTGAGGACCAAGCCACATGGTATTGCAGTGTTTCCCTTGCCTTTCTGTAAGGACCAAGCCACATGGTATTGCAGTGTTTCCCTTGCATTTCTCTGAGGACCAAGCCACATGGTATTGCAGTGTTCCCCTTGCATTTCTGTAAGGACCAAGCCACATGGTATTGCAGTGTTTCCCTTGCATTTCTCTGAGGACCAAGCCACATGGTATTGCAGTGTTTCCCTTGCCTTTCTCTGAGGACCAAGCCACATGGTATTGCAGTGTTTCCCTTGCATTTCTGTAAGGACCAAGCCACATGGTATTGCAGTGTTTCCCTTGCCTTTCTCTGAGGACCAAGCCACATGGTATTGCAGTGTTCCCCTTGCATTTCTCTGAGGACCAAGCCACATGGTATTGCAGTGTTCCCTTGCCTTTCTGTAAGGACCAAGCCACATGGTATTGCAGTGTTTCCCTTGCCTTTCTCTGAGGACCAAGCCACATGGTATTGCAGTGTTCCCCTTGCCTTTCTCTGAGGACCAAGCCACATGGTATTGCAGTGTTTCCCTTGCCTTTCTGTAAGGACCAAGCCACATGGTATTGCAGTGTTTCCCTTGCCTTTCTCTGAGGACCAAGCCACATGGTATTGCAGTGTTCCCCTTGCCTTTCTGTAAGGACCAAGCCACATGGTATTGCAGTGTTTCCCTTGCATTTCTGTAAGGACCAAGCCACATGGTATTGCAGTGTTTCCCTTGCCTTTCTCTGAGGACCAAGCCACATGGTATTGCAGTGTTCCCCTTGCCTTTCTGTAAGGACCAAGCCACATGGTATTGCAGTGTTCCCCTTGCATTTCTCTGAGGACCAAGCCACATGGTATTGCAGTGTTTCCCTTGCCTTTCTGTAAGGACCAAGCCACATGGTATTGCAGTGTTTCCCTTGCCTTTCTCTGAGGACCAAGCCACATGGTATTGCAGTGTTCCCCTTGCATTTCTGTAAGGACCAAGCCACATGGTATTGCAGTGTTTCCCTTGCCTTTCTCTGAGGACCAAGCCACATGGTATTGCAGTGTTCCCCTTGCATTTCTCTGAGGACCAAGCCACATGGTATTGCAGTGTTCCCCTTGCATTTCTGTAAGGACCAAGCCACGTGGTATTGCAGTGTTTCCCTTGCCTTTCTCTGAGGACCAAGCCACATGGTATTGCAGTGTTTCCCTTGCATTTCTGTAAGGACCAAGCCACGTGGTATTGCAGTGTTTCCCTTGCCTTTCTCTGAGGACCAAGCCACATGGTATTGCAGTGTTCCTCTTGCATTTCTGTAAGGACCAAGCCACATGGTATTGTATTTGCTTGCGCAGGTTCTACTGGGACCTGTTCATGCTCGTGCTCCTCATCGCCAACCTCATCATCCTGCCCGTTGCCATCTCTTTCTTCAACGACGACCTCAGTCTACACTGGATCATCTTCAACTGCATCTCCGACACCGTCTTCTTCCTCGACATCATCATCAACTTTAGAACAGGTAACTCTGCATACATGAAAGACGTGGGTATTCTCCATCTCAACTCTTTCACCAACCTTAGAACAAGTAACACAGCGTATACTGTAACTTCAGCATGATTATCGACACGTAACTGTCTAATCTGACATCTTTGACCTTATAGGCACCAACTTTACAGCAAGGAATCTCTCATGTACCGAGATGATTTATGTTTTCTCACTCACAAAGTCGACAGCTTAAGATCAGATAACCATACATGCGCTGAAAGTAATATACATCCCCTGACATTATCTCAGCCGTACATCATGTAATTTTGTATTGGCACAGAAAGCCTTTCACACACTGAAATCATCTCAACCGCATTTCAAATAATTTTGCCTTCACACAGAGAGCCTTACATGCTTGGAATCATCGCAACCATTTAAAAAATAATTCTTCATGCACACAGAGAGTCTTATATACACACTGAAATGTACAGGTCGTCTCTGACATATTTTCAACAGTCTAACAGGTAATTTTGCATGCACACGAATAGCCTTTCACACACTGCAATCATCTCAACCATTTAACAAGTAATTTTGCTTGCACACAGATAGCCTTACATGCACTGAATTGCATATCACTCCTAAGGTATCAGCTCAGCTGTATAACAGGTGCACAGGGATGCACCCATACCGTTACTTCGACATCACCATCACCTACATAGCTCTTTATCTTGCATACATTGAAACAGGGATGCTCTCTTCCTTGTCATCGTGATGAGTCGTAGGATAGGCAGCCTTGCATACATTGAGACAGGGGTGCTCTCTTCCTTGTCATCGTGATGAGTCGTAGGATAGATAGCCTTGCATACATTGAAACAGGGATGCTCTCTTCCTTGTCATCGTGATGAGTCATAGGATAGGTAGCCTTGCATACATTGAAACAGGGATGCTCTCTTCCTTGTCATCGTGATGAGTCGTAGGATAGGCAGCCTTGCATACATTGAGACAGGGGTGCTCTCTTCCTTGTCATCGTGATGAGTCGTAGGATAGATAGCCTTGCATACATTGAAACAGGGATGCTCTCTTCCTTGTCATCGTGATGAGTCGTAGGATAGGTAGCCTTGCATACATTGAAACAGGGATGCTCTCTTCCTTGTCATCGTGATGAGTCGTAGGATAGGCAGCCTTGCATACATTGAGACAGGGGTGCTCTCTTCCTTGTCATCGTGATGAGTCGTAGGATAGATAGCCTTGCATACATTGAAACAGGGATGCTCTCTTCCTTGTCATCGTGATGAGTCGTAGGATAGATAGCCTTGCATACATTGAAACAGGGATGCTCTCTTCCTTGTCATCGTGATGAGTCGTAGGATAGGTAGCCTTGCATACATTGAAACAGGGATGCTCTCTTCCTTGTCATCGTGATGAGTCATAGGATAGGTAGCCTTGCATACATTGAGACAGGGATGCTCTCTTCCTTGTCATCGTGATGAGTCGTAGGATAGATAGCCTTGCATACATTGAGACAGGGGTGCTCTCTTCCTTGTCATCGTGATGAGTCGTAGGATAGGTAGCCTTGCATACATTGAAACAGGGATGCTCTCTTCCTTGTCATCGTGATGAGTCGTAGGATAGGCAGCCTTGCATACATTGAGACAGGGATGCTCTCTTCCTTGTCATCGTGATGAGTCGTAGGATAGGTAGCCTTGCATACATTGAGACAGGGATGCTCTCTTCCTTGTCATCGTGATGAGTCGTAGGATAGATAGCCTTGCATACATTGAAACAGGGATGCTCTCTTCCTTGTCATCGTGATGAGTCGTAGGATAGGCAGCCTTGCATACATTGAGACAGGGATGCTCTCTTCCTTGTCATCGTGATGAGTCGTAGGATAGGCAGCCTTGCATACATTGAGACAGGGATGCTCTCTTCCTTGTCATCGTGATGAGTCGTAGGATAGGCAGCCTTGCATACATTGAGACAGGGATGCTCTCTTCCTTGTCATCGTGATGAGTCGTAGGATAGGCAGCCTTGCATACATTGAGACAGGGATGCTCTCTTCCTTGTCATCGTGATGAGTCGTAGGATAGGCAGCCTTGCATACATTGAGATGCATTTGCGTCTTCTGATTTAACATCATCGTCGACTTTGCTTTGTCTCCTTGGGCACTGGAACGCAAGGTTACCTAATCTCTACTGATGCCACCTTCTAAACATTCATCAATTTGACGTCATTGTCACCTGAGACGGCTAGTAATCGGACCTCCATTGTAGAATATGTGCAACAACGACTAATACTGCCTACACCATTTACAACTTAAGAATAGCTGATCATGTCAGTAGCCAAGTCTACCCTAATATTTTTCTCCGAACCGGTGTACTCTTACGAGAATACGTTTGACTGCAGAAAGGGTTTGAGGCATTTTGTCACCACCCTGGGCAGCTGCTTATTCATCTTTCACATTCTCAGACATTATGGAGGATTTTATGTCCCGGTAACTTTATCTGTAATGTGTAACTGCCACGTGTAAAACGCATTCAAACGACATTAGTTTTTAGCAACGTCGGGACGGTTATTAGGTGCCTGGCAATTGTGTGTCCTTCACGGAATTCAAAAGTTGTAAGTATTAAACGAACTTCAAAAGTAAACACAAGTTCCCAATGTCAGACGACAACCCCATCACTATGAGACGAGTCACGATGAGATGAACGATATAGTGTCACGACTGCACCCAAAACAAACCTTCCGTATTTGAAAGTTTACCATGGATTTTGGTTAAGTATGAGGTTAATTGTCAGCTAAGCCAATGCATGGAGACTATTCACAGATTACTCAAGTAAACAATGCCAATTGTAGGTCAATCAATTTCAAACAATGCAAGGATAGAAATGTGTACTGTGATGGGCCTACACAAACATGTCAATGATTGTGCATGAGTGTATAGGTGAACATCAAGTGATGCACCTATTGGATAACCGTTTAGACGTGCCAACAAGAATGAAAGTTGTGATGTCTATGGGATCTTCCCAGTATCCATGATGTATATTTGACGTCACTTATATAACAGTCACACATTGGGAATATAATTGCTTTCATAGTGACCTGCTGTCTTGGGTGCTTATACTGTCAGGGACCTCATCCTAACACAAGCAAAGTAGCTCACACATGTCCTATGTATCACACGTGACCGCCATAATGCGCATGGTAATCACATGTCTTTTGTCAGAACACGACAAGCGTTAGACAAGGTGCAGGGTGCATTAACTTCCATCGCTTTCTGATTCCTTGATTACACAGTTTTTAGTTCACCCCAACAGACGTCATCTCAACTGACACGTAGGCTTGATGTAAATGACATTATAACGAGCAGGGAAATGTGAATTCAACATTGTTGGGGGATGGTCTTCTTTCTCTAGGCATCATCCTCAAGTCTGACGAGTCAGGTATGACCAGTAGTGCTATGTTGCCTTTGTGTTCTTCCTCGTTTCAATTTCCCACGCATGTGTGTGCGTGTTTGGTAGGTGTGAGTCTGTACATGTCCCTGAATGCCTGCGCACGTGTTTTATGTGTGCATGTGTATGCGCGTGAGAATGTTTTAGGAATTATAATTACCTCAAGATAAACAGAAAAACAGTACAACACACCTGAGATTGTAATTTTTCCCGCTTGCAGTTAACAATCTTATTCCTAACCGTTACCTGGTTCTCTCTCTCTCTCTCTCTCTCTCTCTCTCTCTCTCTCTCTCTCTCTCTCTCTCTCTCTCTCTCGCTCTCGCTCTCGCTCTCTCGCTCTCGCTCTCTCGCTCTCTCGCTCTCTCTCTCGCTCGCTCTCTTGCTCGCTCTCTTGCTCTCTTTCTATCTCTCCCTCATGTTTTCCACACTATAAACAATTTTCCGTGCAACTCATAACGCCCTGACCTAGCTCTGTCCTGATTCCTGAGTTCCCACCCCTTCCTTGCCGGAATTTCTTTCCAGTTATCTTCTTCCCAGATTTTTCTCATTCTCTCGCTTTTTAAACCCTCCAATCTACAGAGGCATTCATCTTTCAAATATTTTTTGCAAATCAAAAGCTTTGATTCCCTTCCATTTTTACCCCAACCTTCCAATGCCCCCCCCCCCCCCCCCCCCCCCATCCCACCCACCCACCCACCCCTTTTGTTCACTCTCTAATTAATAATATTTATTCTGTAATAATTTTATCTAAATAGATTATATATTATCTGCTTTAAGTAAAATAATATCTCAAAATGCAGCTCTTCATGCAACTGATAGCTTTTATTTTAACCATGCCTGGCACAGACAAAATTTAACTCAGAAGAAAAAATGATATCCTCTTCATAAGGTTGTTTGGTGAGATGGAGCGAAAGGAAGACACCGCACGTTTCAGATGATTTAGTGGTTAATTTCCAGGATTCTGTTTGAGTCTTACACACTGTAGGCGCGTTGGCTTACTCTACCACCAATAGCGCTTTGTCTTGCGTTTATTTTTAGTTTCAAGGCCAGAGCACAGTAGTTAGAGCAGTACCAATAGTTGAAAATAAGTTGCTGTCCGCTGCATCTTTTCTAAGTGGGTTTCTTGCATTTTGCATTTTTGCAATGAGCACATTTCATTCGCCAAGACTTTTAAGTTCACTTTCTTATTTGCTTTGGCTTCATGCAAAAGAAGTTATTTGGTATTTCCGCTGCCATTTTTGTCTAGTAATGACATGTTTGAGATATCAAATGTGTACTGCCCAGATTCATTATCTAATGAACGGAAGCTAATGCATAACTGATTCATTGAAAGGAATTCAATGACTTTTAAAAAATCTTAGTCACAGCTGGCCAGGACAATATATTAAGATATATGTCTTGTGATAAATTCATTTATCAACTAGGGTAGTGTAGTGGAAATGTAAACAGACAAAACTGTGCACATAAGACTATCATATCATGTGCAATGCGCAATAGTCGTGTGACTCACAGTATGGTACAATACTGACAGTACTGTTGTGTGGTGGTAGATGAAGCACTGGGAATGTACTGTGCAAAATTTCCCCCCGTAGAATTAGTTCCAGTGAAATTACAGCTGCATCGTAATGTTTCAGAATAGTTTTAAAACCTTAGATCAAAACGCCCTCATTTGTATTTCTATGTTGCATTTGAGATGGGCTACCTGTGCACGTACGTCTACTAAAACAGTCATAGTCTAGAAGAGATCCGTTGTATCCTAGAAGAACGCACACTAAAATTTTGTTTGATATTGAAAGTACGTTCAATGATGAATGTCCTCCAAGAGAGTGTAATGTTGTTATCAAAGTCAATTATAATGTTCAGCAAATGTATTATCAGGCCTCACCCTCCCCTTATTCCGTCTCTTACTCCATTTTTCCCTATTTCGGCTGTCTTCCTCTCCCCCCTTATAATTGCTTCTACTACCCATTTTCCTCCTCCCTCTTGTTCTGCCCTCCCCTCTATTTCTCTTTCCCATCTCTCTCTATCTCTCTCTCTCTGTCCGTTTGTCTGTCTGTCTGTCTCTCTCTCTCTCTCTCTCTGTGTCTGTCTGTGTGTGTGTCTGTGTGTGTGTATGTCTGGGTGTCTGTCTGTCTGTGTGTCTGTCTGTGTGTGTGTATGTCTATGTGTCTGTCTGAGTGTCTTTCTGTGTGTCTGTCTGTGTGTCTGTGTGTCCGTCTGTCTGTGTGTCTGTCTGTGTGTCTGTCTGTCAGTCTGTCTGTCTGTCTGTCTGTCTGTCTGTCTGTCTGTCTGTATGTCTGTCTGTCTGTGTGTCTGTCTGTGTGTCTGTCTGTCTGTCTGTCTGTCTGACTGTCTGTCTGTCTGTCTGTCTGTCTGTCTGTCTGTCTGTCTGTCTGTCTGTCTGTCTGTCTGTCTGTCTCTGTATGTCTGTCTGTCTGTCTGTCTGTCTGTCTGTATGTCTGTCTGTCTGTCTGTGTGTCTGTCTGTGTGTCTGTCTGTCTGTCTCTCTCTCTCTCTCTCTCTCTCTCTCTCTCTCTCTCCCTTCCCTCTCTCTCTCTCTCTCTCTCTCTCTCTCTGTCTCTCTCTTTCTCTCTGTCTCTCTATCTCTCTCTCTCTCTCTCTCTCTCTCTCTCTCTCTCTCTCTAGTGAACCAGGTTATCAACAAATCATCGTGCACACATAGCATTGATGTTTTTGCACGAAACATTTGATGAACGATGAAATGTAATTGAAAGAGGTTTTAAGCCCACGATTTAAATGTACATGTACATAAGAGGATTTAGATGATTTGAATGATATACCTCGTAGGTATTTGTGGTGAAGAGAGAGAGAGAGAGAGAGAGAGAGAGAGAGAGAGAGACAGAGAGAGAGAGAGAGACAGAGAGAGATATGGGGGGTGTCACGTTATTACTGTTGTAAATAGCTAATGTTTGTGCATATGAACAAGGCGCGCGCATGATCACCTGGGAGTAATTGCATGCATGCGTGCTAGAATGTGTGTGTTCGGTGTGTGTGTGTGTGTGTGTGTGTGTGTGTGTGTGTGTGTGTCTGTGTCTGTGTGTGTGTATGTGTGTGTATGTGTGTCTGTGTGTGTCTGTATGTGTGTGTTACACCAATGCATTTTCGGTAATTCATGTCTGGACACACGGTTGAAAGGATAAAACACGAGACAAACCTGTTTTGATGAAAATCTTCATGGTGACACAAATAAGATTTCATATATTAAATATCTTTCTTTATTCTCTTTGTTGTATTTTCAGGTGTAATCTTGAATGACTTCGCCGACGAAATTATATTAGATCCCAAGCTCATCGCGAAACATTACATCAAAACGTGGTTTTTCCTAGACCTCATCAGCTCCATTCCCATGGATTATATTTTCCTCATGTGGGACTCAGAAGCAAACTTCAGCCAGTTTTTCCATGCAGGTACGTTCTGTTTGGTTCATGATCGCTACGCACTTTGTTTCCTGTGTCTGTCAGTCCCTTGGTTTCAGTTTCATATGTCTTCGACTTTTTCCGTCTTTCGCCCTTTGTCACAAATTAAGAGACTGGGTAAACAAAGGATGCAGTATACAGCTTTTTTTAATGACGGTAGAAATGTATGATGTTGTAATGTGTACAGTTAGACACGTTTGATGGCTCTCCTCTACTCATGTGAAGTATTGACCTCTTAGGGGTGTGACATTTCATTCATTCATTCATTCATTCATTCATTCATTCATTCATTCATTCATTCATTCATTCATTTATTCATTCATTCATGCATTCATTCATTCATTCATGCATTCATTCATTCATTCATTCAAAATGTCAACAACTTGTTTTTTGTGTGCAGGACGCTATGAAACAATTGTCTTATTTCTGGATGTCTTCTTAGCAATCACTACACCATCCGTCGTTATTTTCGTCACTATCGTCTTTGACCGTATCTATCAACATTGAAGTTAATATCGACTGCCACCACTGTTCTGTCCACGCCTACACTATCGTCTTTGACCGTATCTATCAACATGGAAGTTGCTATTGACTGCCACCACTGTTCTGTCCACGCCTACACTATCGTCTTTGACCGTATCTATCAACATGGAAGTTGCTATCAACTGTCACCACTGTTCTGTCCACGCCTAAACGTTGAATGCTGCAGGGAGAGCTTTGCGCATGCTGCGACTGGCCAAGCTACTCAGTCTGCTCAGACTCCTCCGTCTCTCTCGCCTCGTCCGCTACGTCCAACAGTGGGAAGAGGTGGGTTTTCTTTTCGCTCGTCATCTAGCCCTGCAAAGGCACACACACGCACACACATCCTCCTCCCCTACCCTGCCAGCTAGTCCTCCAACAATCCCCCCCTCCTTAGCTCCCTCCTACCTGCGCGCTCCCTTCACCCTTTCCAACCTGCACTCTTGTGTGCTTAGGACAGCCGTACGCAAGTGTGGTCCATGATGTGTACTAACGTCTCTGTTGATGAGTAGGCATTTGAAGTGATCCAGAGCTTGAAGTGGTTTTAGTTCCAGCAATGTTGTGCAAGTACGGCTCACTAACTTTCGTGTAGGATGACATGCTGTGGGTAGTCGTAGGAAATGTGTGGGACAGAACGCCTGACACGCTATGAAGGGCATTCTAGTACACAAACACACACTTCTCATTGATTTGCAATGCACAGCTGAAGCCATTAAATAGAGTGTCATGCAGTTCATTTACCTTCATTTATCACGCTTTATTCACCAACGCAGAGGAAAGTTGAACTTGCTTATTGTGGTCTTTGAGCTATCGCTGTCAAATCCAATATGTGTCACAAGATCTTAGACCTGGGCTTCAAAACTGTCAATTTATCGGCAGATAATAGACAACGATTCCTTTTCTTTAGTTAAAATCTTCACAACTCTTTAGATCTATGGTGTCAAAGAACGAAAAAACTTCTCTAAGGGAAACAGCTTATATTCAGAAAAAATACTCTAATCTTCCAGCGCGGGAAGTGCTTATGACTAATGTGTGCTGCAAGTGAGAAAGGAAAGAGGTGTTGGATAATAAGGCAATTCATCATTGTAATTAAGTTGAGGATAGAGGAACTGTAAAAGATTCGCACCTTTGTGAACATTCTAGATGCACTGAATGCACGATTTAAGACACACAGATTGAGCTTGCAAGTTTAAGGGATATTTTGTTCTTTGTTTACAAAGGGATTCTATTGACAACATTTTAAACAACATGTAAAGAAAAGAACTCGATCAAGTATTTTCAATTATTGTTGACAGTGAACACACGTCAGTAATGTTCTAAAGACTTGATGTGTATGTCAAAATGACTTCATCTTTGCAAAACTGAGAAGTTTAGAGCGTAATTCCGAATTCGCTTCCCCGCTTTTTTCGGAAATGCATCAACATTTATCTTCGGAGTTAAATAACAGCTTCGTGAAAAGTAAATGACGCATATTAAAGGGAAAAGTGACGAAGCGAATTAGGTTCTCTCTGACTGTTTCTATGACACATTACACTGAAGAATGCAACTGTGAACTTTTACGATTCAACCTGACAATTTGCGTATGATATGTGCAGTGTGTTTGTGTGTGTGTGTGTGTGTGTGTGTGTGTGTGTGTGTGTGTGTGTGTGTGTGTGTGTGTGTGTGTGCAGTGTGTGTGCAGTGTGTTTGTGTGTGTGAAGTGCGTTGAAGATGTGGAGAAATTCATGACGTGTCTAATGAACTGTGTGTGTACTTTCTTCACGCATCACAAGGATGTTATTATTTCGTAGGGCCTTCTGCAAACAGCGGTTAGAACGTGGCAGGTATGGTTGAAGTTGTCTCAATGTTACCTATAGAATGGAATTAACACGACATGGAATAGCTCTGCTTTAAGTTCACTTCAGTTGCACTGGCCATTGGTAGCAGTCTACTTTTTTGTCGGGTTGGTCACAAAACCAAGCTAAAGTGATTACTAAAACAAATACAGTCACTGAATTTGAAAATTAATAATTTTGCGCTGAAAGAAAAAAGACTCGATGACAGCATGGCATACGCTCTGTCTTCCATTATTATTTTCACTTTCTTTGAACTTTTAGGTATGATTTCTAGCTTGCTTTTAGCTATGCACGTAGAGTATATGTCAATTCTTGCAGTTATGCGTAACTGTCATTCGGGACTGAGTGGACGTAAAACTGAAGATCTTGACACGAAAAGGAGCCATTATGACTGGTGATAACACGTAAATATACCTTTTAATCGTACTCTTCTAGCTGATACTGCATGAATATGTAATAAGTTAGCAATTGACAATGGTAAAGGAGTATCCTTATGTCTTCGCACGTGCATATCAAGTTTCATTACGTAGAGCGTTATATTTTCTTTAGATTTATTTTTCGCAACAGGCTGATGGAGCATGCGCTGTTTTTAAAACTTTGCCAAGATTTAATTACACCACTTATTTTCTTTCGACTATAATCACGGCCTTGCTTAAAAGATACAACGGCATGCAAATTTTCCTAAAGTTTTCTTGACTGCATGTAACAGTTTTGTGGCCAACCGCCTGAGCATGCCATCGCATCGTTCACATGATGGAAGAGCAAAGACTATTTTGCATCATGGCTTGCTTGATTGGGTTTGTCACAAGACCACGGCACCTGGTCATCATGGCTCTGTATGTCCTCACACTGATGACGGCACTGGTTCGTGATCACCTCACCCTGTGGTCACAACTTTTCGACTGTCTTGATCCAAACTCGTTTCTCTTTTGAGTACTCGACAAATTTTATTTCACAATTTCTCCAAATCAATTCTGAAAACATGCAATTTTGAGTATTTATACATCGAAATAATATCTTCTCAAAAGAAACTTTTCGAGACAGTTGTCATCTAGAAAAATGGAATTTTGCGTGGAATATTTTCAATTAATCATCGATAACAGACTATAGTGTGAGGAAAGGCTGAGGATCTTGTATGGATCTGCAAAGTTGCTGCTTGTGGCAAACTTTTAGACAATTTTACACTTGCCTCTTTCTGGGCGTGCTTGTTAGCTCTAGCACGTTGCGTTACTGTCGTTACTTTCTCTGTAAACCTAGGCCTCACAGTGAGGACGATTTACTTCACAATTATGTCAGTTGCACCTCATGTTCACGGTCCACTATTCTTTGTGACGACGTGTATGCCACGGCACTCTGCATATATCTCTTACTTAGGCCACTGCTTGTCATTTCGTGATACAATATTCACCAAAGAAATATCCATGTATCGGTTTTGTGACAAACCCAGTGTGTCCGAGTGGCGCTGTTTGGGAGAAGAGAGAGACATTCATTGCTATTCATCGCCCTTGAAAGCTGTGCTGATTCCCATCTCATGTGCCAGATGCCATAATCTGTTCCCTGTTCTCTTCCCTGCGGATCAGTTCTTGGCTGTAGCTGGGAAGTTTATGCGCATCTTCAACCTCATATGCCTCATGTTCCTGCTTGGGCACTGGAACGGGTGTCTCCAGTTCCTGGTGCCCATGATCCAGGAGTTCCCTAAGGACTGTTGGGTCTCCATCGAAGAACTGAAGGTAGGGGGTTCGATTCTCCGTATTACCGCGCCATTTTGTCCGCATGCTCTGAAATTATTTGTAACTAGCTCATTTGTGTTCTCAAAAATATCCTCCTGATTCCTTTCTTCTACTAGATCTATTTCGTCGTCATCGTTGTTGTCTTCATTTACAGCTTCTGCAAATAAAAAGAAACGTGAGTTTGCAACCAAGTTCTCTGCTACGTCTGAGATGTTCTCCTAAAGGCGATTTCCGAATGAAACAAGTAATTTGTGTAATTTACGGGTCGAAATGCACACGATGTGCTCGAACTGGACCTGTTTGATCCCAATTGTATTTTCAATTATGCAAATATGGTTACTTTTATGCACAGCAAGATGTAAACAAATCAAAACATTTTCTAGTTCGGATTCTGGAAATAAACTCTGTTTTCCACGATGGAATCAGATTCGCGTACAGGGGCGGACGGGAACAAAATCGCCGATCCTTCGGTTCCGCACAACCTGCACGTTTTGTCTGTGCATCTCCTGCAGGACGCGCACTGGGCGGAGCAGTACACGTGGGCGCTGTTCAAGGCGCTGTCTCACATGCTCTGCATCGGCTACGGACGCTTCCCGCCCCAAAACATGTCCGACACCTGGCTGACCATACTCTCCATGCTGAGCGGCGCCACGTGCTACGCTCTCTTCCTGGCCCACACCACCACGCTCATCCAGTCCTTCGACACCTCCAGGCGGCTCTACAATGAGAAGGTTAGAGGTCACCCGTGCGCTCTGCAGTGCCTGTGAAAGGAGAATGTGATGAATAGTGTTAGTAATAGGGATGAATATGTAACAGTTGTGTAGATATGGTAGTTGTAGTTTTGGCAGAAGTAGAAAAGGATGTAGTCGTAGCAGCAACAGAAAGGATCGTAGTAGCCTTGGTAGAGGCAGTGGTTGTGGAAGTAGTGCAGGTAGTAGTAGTAGTAGTAGTAGTAGTAGTAGTAGTGGTAGTGGTAGTAGTAGTAGTAGTAGTAGTAGTCGTAGTAGTAGTAGTAGTAGTAGTAGTAGGTAGTAGTAGTAGTAGTAGTAGTAGTAGTAGTAGTAGTAGTCGTAGTAGTAGTAGTAGTAG
>JAWQFJ010030814.1:72500-80000 GCA_034096865.1 Theodoxus fluviatilis | reverse complement strand
CCTTCATTTTGTCATTTGTAGATAGTGAACTATCCGTTATCATAAGCTTAGAAGCTCTTCGATACAATGACTTCAGCCTTTTCAAATTAGCGTCACTACACCCATCCCAAATTGTTGACGCATAATTAATGTGAGATAAAATATGAGCATGGAAGAAGATTTTGCAAGTTTGAACGTCAACAATATGTCTTAATTTGGAGAGAAGAAATAGATTAATTGATAGTTTTTTACAAATATAATCAATGTGTGATTGCCATCCTAAATGATCATCAATTATTACACCAAGAACTTTGTGCTCAACTATTTTTTCAATTCTCAAAGAATCAAGAACAATAGGAAGAGATAAAGGATATATTTGATGTTTTTGTCTCGTAGTTATCACCATATATTTCGTTTTGGAAGGATTAATGACCATATGATTTGAAGAGCACCAGGAACGTATTTCATCCAGGCTCCTTTGAAGTTTTCCTGCCACACATTCAGTCCTGACACCTGAGGTTGAAAGTGTTACATCATCAGCAAACATATCACATGTAACCTCTTTATCAGAGATATGTAAGGGTAAGTCATTGATGAATAGGCAGAACAAAAGAGGACCTAAGACAGAACCTTGTGGCACACCCACTTGTAAATGGCCACAAAACGAAGCATGTCCATTGAAATAGACATACTGCTGTCTGTCTTTCAAGAATGATTGAAAGAATTTCACCGTGTTACAACCATTTAGATATTGTGATAATTTTTTAATTAAAATGTCATGGTGAACCATGTCAAACGCTTTCTTTAGATCAAGAAAGATGGAACCAATCAACTGTGACCTATTAATGGCATATAGCCAAGAATCAATCAATCGAGTTAATGCTGTGTGGCAAGAATGTTTTGGCCGGAAACCCGATTGAAGAGAATAAAGTAGATCATGTTGATCCAGATATGCCATCAAATGCTTGTGAATATGCTTTTCAAGTGGCTTTGATAGTATAGAAAGTATTGAAATGGGTCTAAAATCATCAATATTCAAAGGGGTTTTTGTTTTTGGTAAAGGAATAACTTTCGCAATTTTCCATTCATCGGGGAACGTGTGATTGATAATACACAAGTTATATATATGAGTGAGAGATTCAATAATGTATGGAATAGAAATTTTCAAAATGAAGGTGTTAATACCATCATGTCCAACTGATTTCTTATTCATCTTCTCAAGAAATATGCCAACTTCATGAATGCCAAGAAGTGGTATCTCAAATTCTTTAGACTTGGACAATCTTCCTTGGCAAAAATCACTCAAAATCAATTCTCCGGAAAGGTTACTTAGCACATTGACAGTCTGTAATACTTTTTGGGCCACAGAAAGAAAGTGAGCATTGCATTCATCAACATTAACTGTCAAAGATGCTACAGCAGATTTGACTTTGTTTCGATTAGTAAAGGTATTGATGGCTTTCCACACCGAAGCCGTGTCTTTATTATCTTCTAGATAATCTTCTAGAGAGAGAGAGAGAGAGAGAAAGAGAGAGAGGCTATGCCTCTATAGGAAGGACAGTGATACTGTCCCTGGGCTCCCAATGTTTTTTCTTCGTCTTGAGAGAAGAAGAGCAAAGGCGAAGAAGAAGCGAGAATCGATGGAACTCGATTGCCTCAATTTGATCAGGTTTTCCCCTGGTATTTTACCAAGGCGTCATTCAAACAAAACCTGGGCCTGCTACAACAAGGAAAGTTTGACCAGATTAGACTTTCATCCACTGGGGAAAGAAGTCTTCACCACGGTGTAGACATGGGATTTGCTCAGGTCAGGAAGTGAAACACCACCGATAAACTGTTCCAATTTGTCCAGAGTGAGTCCCAAAAACAGGGACGGCCATGGTGGCCATTAGGCAACGGACAAAACACTGTCGGGTTTTCTTTTCTCGCCAGACAACCCTCTGGCTCGTACTTGCTGAATTCCAAACAGACAAAACACTGTCGGGTTTTCTTTTCTCGCCAGACAACCCTCTGGCTCGTACTTGCTGAATTCCAAACAGACAAAACACTGTCGGGTTTCCTTTTCTCGCCAGACAACCCTCTGGCTCGTACTTGCTGAATTCCAAACAGACAAAACACTGTCGGGTTTTCTTTTCTCACCAGACAACCCTCTGGCTCGTACTTGCTGAATTCCAAACAGACAAAACACTGTCGGGTTTTCTTTTCTCGCCAGACAACCCTCTGGCTCGTACTTGCTGTATTCCAAACAGACAAAACACTGTCGGGTTTTCTTTTCTCGCCAGACAACCCTCTGGCTCGTACTTGCTGAATTCCAAACAGACAAAACACTGTCGGGTTTCCTTTTCTCGCCAGACAACCCTCTGGCTCGTACTTGCTGAATTCCAAACAGACAAAACACTGTCGGGTTTCCTTTTCTCGCCAGACAACCCTCTGGCTCGTACTTGCTGAGTTCCAAACAGACAAAACACTGTCGGGTTTTCTTTTCTCGCCAGACAACCCTCTGGCTCGTACTTGCTGAATTCCAAACAGACAAAACACTGTCGGGTTTTCTTTTCTCGCCAGACAACCCTCTGGCTCGTACTTGCTGAATTCCAAACAGACAAAACACTGTCGGGTTTCCTTTTCTCGCCAGACAACCCTCTGGCTCGAACTTGCTGAATTCCAAACAGGATGAGATTGGCAAGAAAACCTCAGAGACCAAATCCAAATACGAGACACGCCACTGCGAAGACGGGTTGCTCGTCTTCGTTTCTTGGTCCCAACTGATTTTCTTTTTCTGAGAGCATAAACTGAATTGGCATTAGATTTCGCTTGACCTCGTCTATCCTTCCCCTCAGTCCCACTGCCTTGGTACGTTGTGTGTCATGCTTGTCGGGTTTTGGCTTTCTTGAAGCAGACAGTCGTATGTGCATGTCAAAAGTTGGGCATGGGATGTTTAGGTGGGTGTACGGGGTGTATGATGCAGACAGACACATGCATGAACAAAAACATTCCCTTATGCACTCACAGGCATGCATGCATGCAAGCACGGACGCAAGCAAGCACACACACAGACACACAAATACAGACACACACGCCATGAGCATGTTTATCGTGATAATGGCGCAGTAAAAATGAAAATACATACATACATACATACATACAAGTTTCAAGGGTTGGGAAGTTCCTGTAAATATTTTTTGTCTTTCTGCTTGTGGTAAATATTTTTTGTCTTTCTGCTTTTGGTAAATATTTTTTGTCTTTCTGCTTTTGGTAAATATTTAAGAAAAAAATATTTACAGGAACTTCCCAACCCTTCAAACTTGTTTAGAATATACACCAGTTCCTGCCAGCCTACCCCCACCCCCACCCAGTGCTCTCCTCTCTTCCATGAGTACACGTTCAGCCCCTCAGCCTCTACTCGCTTGTTGAAACCATGCCTTTAGACAGGCGGAGATGGGCGAGCATGCTTTGGGGTTGGACGATGTGCGAGGTGCAGTGTCGTGGTTCTATCCCTGGGATGGAAAAATCTCGGTTTATTGAAATAACAGACAGTCTGACAGACAGACACACACACACACACACACGCACGCACACGCAAAATTGTGTATGCTGCACAACAGCAGTCCCTCTCAAGAGACAAAGGCACAAGTGAGATACTGATACAGCCAGAGAGTAAAAAGAATTCTAGAATCAAGAGAGAATAAAACGTTTAATTTGTCAAGAAATTTTTTAAGAGCTAAGTTATGGGTGTTTTGGTACAATATTCGACGATATTTTCACAAATACAACAGTATATTTGAACATGCCAATTACTGCAAAAGAAGTGGAATGCAAAGCACTTTCTCGTCAACTGACAACGAAACACTTGCGTACTACTTTTGAACGTACTACATGATACTAGTAACGCCCTACGGCACAAAATCGTGACTTTTCCTCTCGTTCAGTGCCGGAAGTGGGTTCATAAATCGGCTTCAAACACAGTTAAACTTTTTTTCAGAAAAAAAAGTTTTCTCAAACAAGATGTGCAGTCTGAAGATATTTTCATCGCTGTTTTGCTTCTGAAAAAAAAACAGAGCACTTTCTTTAATTTAGGAGTTGTGGGGAATGGACTTTGAGGATGGAAATCTCTGAGAGTGTCTGTGGTTGATACAATGAAGGAGGAAGTCACGGATGATTTACTGGTGGGTTTTAGCTTTAGTCCACGTCTGGAAGGAAAACAAAGCCGTAGGGCACCAAGACTGAGCGGAGGAAAGACCAAAGGAAGCGGAGGAGGTGACGAGGAGCGATGTTGCCTTGCCTGTAGTCATGCGCACTGACGCCAGGAAGCAGACACCCTGCCACGCAGGAGCACCACCCCTGGACAGGTCCTTTGCACAGCTGCGACTTGGTCGTGCACTGACGCCAGGAAGCAGACACCCTGCCACGCAGGAGCACCACCCCTGGACAGGTCCTTTGCACAGCTGCGACTTGGTCGTGCACTGACGCCAGGAAGCAGACACCCTGCCACGCAGGAGCACCACCCCTGGACAGGTCCTTTGCACAGCTGCGACTTGGTCGTGCACTGACGCCAGGAAGCAGACACCCTGCCATGCAGGAGCACCACCCATGGACAGGTCCTCTGCACAGCTGCGACTTGGTCGTGCACTGGCGTAGCATGGGAAACACGACACAAGCGACTAACCATTAGAAGGCGGGAGGAGGTGGAGGAAGGGGTGAGAGCTGCGAAGGAGAGGAGATATGAAAGGAGGACCCTGGACTCTTTCCTCCATTATGTGCGCCTTGAGCTGTGTACGTGGTTCCATCTCGTTAAAAAACGTACATTTGTTTTGCCAGATTCTCATACGCAAGGACACGGGAGAGAATTTTCACATTTTCGTTTAGTTTTCATGGGAAGTTCCTCCGCTCGTTTGCTTGTTTTGGACTGTATGGATTCCTTGGACTGTATGGATTCCGTATTTCACAAACGGCATCTGCTGTTAGATGTCCCCACATTATCCGGCCACTCAGTGCTTCATTCCATATTTCATTATTTGACTGGATTGCATGCGCAGACTTCAGTGTATTTCTTTGTTCGCTCGTTCGTTCATCTATCCTATACGAATGACAAGTATATTAATTTTGGTTTTTGCTGTCATTTCATCTTCACTTTGTTAGTATCTCATCTTTTGTTTTTTCGTTCTTACATGCTTCTGTTTGAGGCATATGTTTTTCACTCACGCATCAATCGTTTATTCATTTGATCTTCCAGTCGCTATCCCAGGCTTCAAATCATTCGTTCAGTCATTCATCCACTTTCTTTCTCTCTCCAGGAGGTGATCAACCACAACTGCCGAGCGTTGGTGGCCTCCGTGCCCTTCTTCACCAACGCTGACCCCGAGTTCGTGACGGAGGTGGTGAGCAAGCTGGAGTTCGAGGTGTACCAGCCAGGGGACTACATCATCAAGGAGGCCACCATCGGCACCCAGATGTACTTCATCCAGGAGGGCATCGTGGACATCGTCACCTCCAACGGGGAAGTTGCCACCAGCCTCTCGGACGGCTCCTACTTCGGAGGTGAGACGCGACCTAAATAAAGTAATGGAATTGAATGATATTGAATTGAATTGAATTGAATTGAATTGGATTGGATTGAATTGGATTCGATTGGATTCGATTGGATTGCATTGGATTGGATTGAATTGAACGGAATTGAGTTGAAGACAGTCGCAGATTGGACGTCAGATCTTGCAGAGTTTGAGCGGTCTGGGTGCCGCTGTTGTTCAAAGATGAGACTCACCGTTGGACACAGTTGCAGACTTCAGTCTACTATTTTTCAGTGGATTTTTTTTAACGTATAGCAAATCTTTTTGAGATATACATTTTTCCATATGAAAAGCACTGAAAAATGGAACAGTACAAGATAGAACTAAGCATGTCGATGGACAAAATATGTTTGCAACATGGAGAAGCACACGAGGTAGATGTTACAGGGTAAAACCAATTATTCTCAGAGTTTAACAATTCCAGTCCTTCAAGGACCACAACCGTGTTATGATGGTGGCAAGCAGAGAGTTCTGGCTGGAGCTGTCCTGACGAGGGACTCGACTTGCCAGATACGCTTCTGACCAGAACTTCGGTTATTTCTTTCCTCATGTCAGTCTTCTGAGCCGATGGCATAGTTTGTGTCTCCCTGCGGCATTTTCATGATCCTTGAATAATACTCCTGTCTGCAGTGTTTGATATGGACAGGCCTCTGGTCAGTTGTGGCTCCAGTTTTCCAAAGGGCACGACCATCAGCCCAGTATTTACGTCTCGCTTTCTCGGCCTTTGTGCCACTCTCCTTTTTCCTATGTTTCTATGGGTTTTCCTTGTATTGACAAATGTACATGCAAGTAAGTGAGGAAAAATCCTAGTCAACGGAATGTCTATTGAGGCAATCGCAGGGACCAGAAACACCATTAGAAAGATTCGAGGAAGACGCCAGCAGGAAGACTGCACCATAGGGAGAGCGCGCGGCAGCAGAGATATGAGAGATTTCCACTCACGAGGAGACTTGTTCAGCCACCACAGACCTCGCCTGCCCAGCCCTGACTAGCTTGATGACGCAAGCACAGTATATAGTTATGTCTTGTCTTCACGATTTGGGTACACCAAGGGCAGAGAGACACAGGCTGTCGAGGGAAATATGGAGCACTCCCACCTGATCACACCCAAAACTGCAAAGGCCTCTCTCTCTCTCTCTCTCTCTCTCTCTCTCTCTTCCTCTCTCACTATCTCTCTCTCCTCCCCATCTCTTTCTCTCTCTCTCTCTCTCTCTCTCCTCCCAATCTTTCTCTCTCTCTCTTTCTATCTCTCTCTCCTCTCCATCTCTCTCTATCTCTCTCTCCTCCTCATCTCTCTCTCTCTTCCTCTCTCACTATCTCTCTCTCCTCCCCATCTCTTTCTCTCTCTCTCTCTTTCTCTCTCTCTTTCTCTCTCTCTTTCTCTCTCTCTCTCTCTCTTTCTATCTCTCTCTCCTCCCCATCTCTCTATCTCTCTCCTCATCATCTCTCTCTCTCTCTCTCCCTTGGGACTATATCTTCATTTCTTTGCCAATTTTCTTATATCCGAGCACCTGCATCCTGTCACTGTGGTGCAACAGACAATTCAGAGAAATGTCAACAAACTTGCGAGGTGTATAAAAGTTATTTCACGTGGGAAGGGGAGTACTATAAAGTGCTCCAGTGCAGAGTAGATTTTTAATTTCAACACGTGTACTTGGACATGGACTTGGACTTGGACTTGGACATGACGATATGATGTCAAACTTTTTTCTTCACAGTACGATATTTCCTCCACAGTTTTAGCATGCATTCCTGTCAGTTATAATTCTTTTTCAATGCACACTCCGTCAAGTGTATGAAGGTGCCAAGCTCCTGCTTAGACAATTCTTGGTCGAATTATTGCATTTCTAGTCTCAGTGAATATGGAGAGACATCACACTTTTGTTGTTGATGAACTTTGACTTTAAATCCTTTAAGAAATGTTTGTATTCATGTATATGTATATATATATATATGT
>JAWQFJ010030814.1:62500-70000 GCA_034096865.1 Theodoxus fluviatilis | reverse complement strand
GAGAGAGAGAGAGAGAGAGAGAGTGTGTGAGTGTGTGTGCATGTGTGTGTGTGAGTGTGTGTGTTTGCGTGCGTGTATTAAAATGTATGTGTCCTTGGGGATCGTTTTGATGGTTGTGGTGGAATGAAAGAATTTATTTGTCTGTGTATTGTTTGTGAGATTGTTATTCTGCTTGGCTGTATAGTTGACAAATGTTTGTAATGAAGGCGGTGATGAAGGGAACACATCATGTCTGATTGAAAAAAGGCAAATCTTCAGCTAAGCGTAGAAGAAGTATGACTACAAATTAAAGGAACAAACGTAACAATTTGCAGCGTAATTATGCAAAGACAAACATAGCGCCTTCCGACTTTTTGGGGGGGATTGATCGATATCTTGACGCTGGCTGTATCGAGACAGAGCTGATGATCTGTGATTGATCCCAGGCATGGGCGTGAGATCAGGGGTCAAAACAGCCACACCACCCCATCGTGGTTGATAGCAAAGCGATAGGCGGGGCGCCCACAGCCCAGCTGATGGCGTCTGCCATCGATACAGGCACGTGTGATTGATCGGGATTCGATGCAGCCTCCCTTGGCTCGGACCTCGTGCTGTCTGCGACTTTCGAAAACCGCTGTGACGGAACACTGCCGATCTGCATGGCGCCGCCTTGTCATCGCACCATCGATCTCTACAGTCCCTCGCACCATCGATCTCTACAGTCCCGATCGCGCGATTGGCTATTAGTTCCTGATGTGTGGAAGGATATTGGAAATCCAAACGTACAGTGAGAGAAATGCGCGTTGTGGAAGGATCCAGACAAACAACTGCTGATACAATGCATGGGACCAAGCTGATACAGCCGCGGTGTGCGGGTTCAATGGCTACCTGCTACACGAAGAAAGTTCCAAATGCGGATTTGTTTTCCTTCTCTAGGAACAGTGGCGTTTGCGCGCCATGTATCATATCAATGGCATTTACCTGCAAGAAGAGAAAAATGCAACAACTGATGACAAGCATAAGCTTTTAACAAGAAAGCGTTGTAGAAAAATTTGCCACAAACCCCATGCTATTTTCCTCTTGAACCCAAATAGATGTATTCACTGAAGCTAATATAGTCAGTGACCACTATTTCGCAACACGTCAACCAAAATCCCATGCATAAGCGGCGAAGTTTGTTCATCGTAACACATAGATAATCATGTAAAAGTCGGTACAAACTCACTCGAAGACATTTCTGATCTTTACACCAACTCCCGCTTCTCGAATTAACAAACTGATACGGTGTCTAGCTTACTCCAAGAGATTAAATGTATCGACTCTTGCAGTAAAAGCTGGACAAACGATTGCACAGAACGATATCCTACGGAAACGGAATGAGTGTGTGGCCCATTTTAGGTAAATCCACTTACGCCTTGCTCTAATCTTGTCGACGCAGTCTAACAGCTCTCTGGAGGTGGAGGACCAGACAGGGGGGAGAGTGCGTCCGTCCCTCCTCGGGGAAAGAGCCCACCCCCAGCAGGTCCCTGCTCTCGGCGTATTTCGCGTCTTGGCGTCCTCGGTAGTGGATCTGCTGGAGCAGGCCCCGAGAGCTCAGGGGCCATGGGGTCCAGCTGAGGGTAGAGACAATTGGCGAGAGCTGCCTTGCTCCAAGTTTGGGTAGCTTATTAGTTTTCTTCTTCTTTGTACTTGTACTGTTTCCATCTACAAAGCAGAACTGGGGCAGAAGCACGCAGGAAGCACGTGTTAAGCAGTACTCCCTCACTAGTATGCAGTGATAATGTATGCATCTAAGAGATAAAGAGCTCAAGGTCCAAAGAAAGCAGTCGCACTCTCCTGTATTCATGTATTCATCGCGCTGCTATAGTCGTAGGTGCTCTTCTTTCCAGTCTTTTCTGTAAAACCTAGAGCTGCTTGTAGCCAACCTTGGTCAAGGCTTTGGAAGACAGTTTGCAACTCTCTAGACCACGAGCTCTAGCAATGGCTGCCTCTGTATTTCCCAAGCAGGATTGAACCTCTGCAACAACTACTTTTGCATTGACTCACGCTTGTGCTCTGTGCAGGTGCTGGAGAGCTACCCACTCATGCGGAGGACCATGGAGAGCGTGGCTGCCGAGCGCCTGGCCAAGATCGGCAAGAACCCCAGCATCGTGTCCAGCAGGGCAGACCTGGAGGAAGATCAGAAACTCGTCAACGAAATCGTCATGGAGTCCACACCCATTCCTACCTCGGCCAGCGAGGACGAAGACAGGTGAGAGAGAGAGAGAGACAGAGAGAGAGAGAGGGAGGGGGGGGTGGAAGAAGGAGAGAGGGAGGGAATGAGAGAGAGAGAGAGAGTGAGAGAGCGAGAGAGAAAGAGAGAGTAAGAGAGAGAGAGAGAGAGAGTAAGAGAGAGAGAGAGAGAGTAAGAGAGAGCGAGAGAGAGAGAGAGAAAGAGAGAGAGAGAGAGAGAGGGGGGGGAAGGAGAGAGAGAGAGCGAGCGAGAGAGAGAGATAGAGAGAGAGAGCGAGCGAGAGAGAGAGAGATAGAGAGAGTGAGAGAGAGAGCGAGAGAGAGAGAGAGAGGAGGAAGAAAAGAGGGAGAGAGGGAGGGAAGGAGAGAGAGCGAGAAAGAGAGAGAGAGAGAAAGATAGAGAGAGAGAGAGAGAGATAGAGAGAGAGAGAGAGGTGGGGGGCGGGGAGAGGATGGGAGGAAGGGAGGGAGGAAGAGAGTGAGAGAAGGAGGGAATGAGAGAGAGAGAGAGAGAGAGAGAGAGAGAGAGAGAGAGAGAGAGAGGGGGGGGGGGAGAGTGTGTGTGTCTGTGTATGCGGAAAGTAAAATAGACTACAAAACACCTACTACTATCAACCTACACATGTTTGCTTGTAGGCAGCCTAGAAAAGTTTCGTTCTCATTTCAAAATAAGTATATTAATTTACTTGCATTAATGGTCTCAAAGAACGTTTGATCAAACAATACGTCTTACGTGCAGACACTCCCACAAAAGACATTATAATCTTGAACTAAATACACGTACGTTTGCTTGCAAACAGTCGGATAAAATGTAGGGGGAAAACCCCATACGTAATTATCTCAAACCAGCTGATGTGGATTTACTTGCAGAGACTCTGACGAGGACAGCTCTGAGGGAAGCAAGCCTAAGAAGAAGTTCAAGTTTGACTTCGGTACGAAGCTGCACCGCATCACGGAGGAGATGAAGTCCAAGTCCAGGGAGAACCTCAAGAACCTGAGTCTCATGGACTTCTCGGAGAAGCCCAAGGCCAAGATCCCCAAGGTCCCATCTGGCCCCAACCTCTTCGGACTTCGGGTGCCGTCCATGCCGGAGCGGAAGCGGTCAGGCAGCGTGGGTGACGCCTACGGGCTGTCCACGGCTTGCGAGGAGGATGAGGATGAGGACGACGACAAACGAGAAAAGCGACGGGGGAGCTTCCTCAGCGCTAAAATCCTCAAGGCCTTTGAGAGCCGCGACTCTGCCAAGGGGAAGAAGCACCGTGAAGGCAAGACCCCCACTCAGGAAGAGATGCCCTTTATTCCTTCAGACTCGAAGAGCAAGTCCGGTGAAGGGAGCATGCTGGCTGTGCCTAAAGACTCCACCCCGGCCAAGGTGAGCCGCCTCAAGAACACCAAGGCCTCCAAAGCCTCCATGGATGACGACAGTGATGCCATAGTGGAGCTCAAGGACTCACCGACAAAAGACTCGTCCAAGGAGCATTTCAAGGACTCGGGGCCGAAGCTCTCCGTCAAGGGAGGGATCGGCCGCGCTGTGCTGAGGGACTCTTCCAGAGTGTCCGTGGATGAACCGGTGCAGAGCTTTGAGGAAGAGATGCCCACGGAGCAAACGAATGACACGACTTCTGCAGCGGAGGAGGAAGGCAAGAGGGAAACGGTCAAGGTGACACAGTCCAGTCCGGCCGTCTCGGGACTGATGCCCAAGTCTGCCGAGATGCCGAAGGTGAAGAGCACGCCCTTGCTGTCCGCTCCCAAGAAGGACAAGCGCCACACCGTCACCTTCGCAGGCACCACTCGCCATCGCCGCTCGCCCCCAAGGAAGGCCAAGAGCCTAGAGAAACGTCCCACCATCGAGGACACAGATGCGTGAAGAGACAAAGTGTCGTCTCACAGGCTTCTGACATTGTCCACGATCTCGGCTTCAGAGACTCCCGGGGCTGAGACTGGTCGGAGGATTCGACAGTGGGAGAAAAGCTTTGAGAAGACCCCTCTTTCTCGGCTCTCTCCTACCCACGCCCCGTCTTTGTGGAAAAACTTTCAGTCGGCATTTAGGCAGGACGTGTTAATCCCTCCTAAACTTGACTCCGTGGACCCGTGGTTGACTTTAAGTCCCGCGCTGGAGTGTGTGCTTTAGCGTGGAGAGGGAAAACAGTATGCGACTGAGTGATGTCTCGTAGAAGAGTGCTCTTTGATTACGAAGTATGAAAGTGTAATCAGCCGCAGAAACCAATCCGTGCAGCCAGCAATATCGTTCTCTCTCAGGCCTGAAATGACCCCTACACCTGCATGAAGACACGTGTTCAACGAACACCGTGGCGCCACCCTGTGAACCTGGCAAGAACGTGCGAAACTCACTGGGTACAGCAGCACGGTGCAGCAAGTGCTCACAGGCAACATCGCAACTCACCATCCTTCTAAGTGTCTTGCTAATGATACCTTTCAGGAAGTTCAGTTTTTACCACTGCGGGTAACAGATAATTTCCAGTCATCGCCACGACAATGCTTGCAGTCCAAAATGATTTGAAATGATGTGCTGACGAAATCAAGAGTACACAGGGAGGCTGTTTCTTGAAACACAACAGACTTTTCGGCGGAGCTTTGCTGTCGAGGCGGATTGAAGCAATGTATGACGGCAAGAACAATGCTGAAGTCCTTAAGAGCGTTATGGTACCAACGCTGTCTGCAGAATTTTGGACTGTTTGTAAAGTCTACTCGTCCACGTCTCATGAATACCATTTTTACTCGACAACAAGAACAGAGTAGTCGCTTGTCATCGTATTTATCTCATCATTTCGGTTAGGAGCAATTAAGTACAGACCCACCCCGGTCCCGCATGCACGGAGGTAGGTGTCCTCCACAGGTCGAAATACTCGTTGCACCATTTAGAAGTGTAGCCTGTAAAAATAACCCTAGAGGACAAGTGCGATTCAACGCCTTCAGCACTCATTGGATTTCATTAGAGGTCCAGCTTGAAAATCACACTGGAGTGCTTGGCAAAGGCGGATCGCGGTAGAGGAAATAGCATAGATGCATTGTCAATTCAATCACCACGTCTCTTTTGATTTCATCGATTGCCTCTTATCCTCGGCGCCTGCGGGAGAAAACGACATCTCAGTTGACGGAAACTATGATTTTTCAGTTTGACTGACTTATCGCCACATTCAACCACGACACGAAATAGTAGTTGCAGACGACATCAGTGTATATCAAACAAAGCACGACACGTAGAAAAGAGTAGGAAAAAATTATTCGCCAATCATCGCCTCTAAAAATAGGTTCAGTCGTGCGCTGATAGCGCTTTTCTTGTATAAAATGATGCACTGTGAAAGGGATTTTTCAATTAAATTAGAAGATAGAAAATTGATGAAGGTTATATGACACATAAATTTGCTACACTCATTAAAATATATGCCTGGGGAGGACATGCCTTCCTTACTATTCTCTGCGCTAGAAGAATTGGTTTAGGACTTGCTTGTAAACTGTAGCCCACTTTTCTCCACTAGTAGGGAAAACTGTATCGTTGCAGGTATTCTCTGTGATGGAAAAATTGTTTTAAAATCCCAGTGATCCCACAAGAAGACTCAGATGCACTCTGCTGCAATAACTATAACAATTATGAAAGGTGGTTTTCTTCCAAAATCCAAGGTTGGAAATTTACGTAAGAGACAGCACGGTCAGCAGAAATAATAAACATCAAGATGAAACCAAACAGGTCGTGTCTATGAAGTGACGTGCCAGTGATTCAAAACTGGAAGGGAAACGAAGAGCAGAAATGAAAAAACAAAACAAACTATGCACACGTTAGAAACAAACAGTTCCTTCGAAAAAGAGAAATGAACTTAACCAAGACGGGCACTACTGCTGGTGCACTATAAAGATGATAGACTAACTTTTCTTTTGGAAACTAGTTTTCTGGTTGATTCATAAGACTGAGATACAAGTTCCTAGACCAACAGCATCTTGTTATCATGAATTTGTACTTGTTGCTGCGCATATTGTTTGGAAAGTTATATCATTTCATCTCAACAGAGCACGTCCTCTGAGTTGTTACAAATCGATACAAATGTTTTCATGCATTTTGTACATAGATGTTTTCTTTCTGTACATAGAAATCCATTCTTTATTTTACGGTCGTATGTAAAATAGGAAGCTTGTACATAGTTTTGTTAATAGATATGCAATTATTTTGAAATATATGTTACACATCAAGAAAAAAAGGAACCATGACTCGAATTCTTCCCTGACAGGTCATAGATGAGTGTGTTTTCAAATATTCAATATTTTAGAAAATATGCAAGTGCATGTTTGCCTGCAGCGGTAATCGAACGACTGCTCACCTTTCATAGGTTTGAGTCAACGAATATCAAGCAAACTGATTCAATAGATGGAAGAAGCACATGTGATACTTTTGGGATTAAACTCTGCGTTTGTACATTGTGTGTCTATTTTGTGTTTCCCTTTGTTATCCTCTTGTTGGATGTTTTTCCTAAAATAAATGTAGATGCAAAACTCTCAAATTAATCCCACAAACTATCATGAAAGAGTGAGTCGTCAAAATTGTGTGTGTGTGTGTGTGTGTGTGTGTGTGTGTGTGTGTGTGTGTGTGTGTGTGTGTGTGTGCGTGTGTGTGTGTGTGTGCATATGTATGTATGTACCTATGGATTCTGATAGAAAGTTTACTGAGTACAATGAATATTTACATTTTGGCGAAGAGCATTCTACTTGTTTCAACCTAGAGTCATTGCTGTGCGCACTGAGCAAGGCAAACTAGAAACGAGAAGACTGCTTGAGTGAGGGACATTAACAGCATTCACTGCAGAATTTTTAAAATACTTTCCATGCTCGAAAATTAGTCAATCTTTTGCAGAAATTATAAACTCTTCCAGTTTTAAGACTTCGCGAAAGCCATTTGAACAATACAGGGGACGCAACCGTACTCAAACTCGTAAAAAATGAGTTTGAGTTGAGTTGCTTCCCTTGTATCGTTCAGGACGCCTTTCGAAGACGTAAGGGATTGAACAATCAGGCATGTATGCAACAATCTGTTTTTTTTTAAGCTTTTATAGTTTTAAAAAAGCCTGTCTACAGTGTATAATATTATCTGTTCATTTCTGCCAATATTTTAATCCTGAAAGAAAATATTATCTCAGCAATACACACGAACCCAAATGAAACAATGTTAATATTACTGAAAAGTGTTTGGGAAAAGTTTAGATGCAAAGAAATCCTCTCTCTCTCTCTCTCTCTCTCTCTCTCTCTCTCTCTTTCTATCTCTCTTTCTCTTTCTCTCTC